>JANTFA010060005.1:0-14902 GCA_026413405.1 Phytosciara flavipes | reverse complement strand
AATTTCGTTTCATTCCATTTAATCCATTGAGATTTACACAAGTCATCGTGATATCAAAGAGCAAAAAGTGCTTCTTTTGAGAATAACTTCCAGATCATTAGGGCGACATCGCCCATTTTTGAACTGCGGAATTTGATTATCTGTCGAACAAAACAACGTTACACACATACATTTAACGTTTTCGGTCACATTTTCATATACGATTTTAATCATCATAGTGGTCGTGTTACACACATACATTTACCGCCGTTAGTCTTACGGCGTAAGACCCTTTCCTTACAGTCAAGGGAATAAAATAATGAAAAAAAGGAAAGAGAAAAAAAAATTCATCTCAAAATGAAATGGAAAAAAAGAGTGTATTCACAGTACATTTAACCCGAAGAAAATGTGTTTTTATGTATACGTATGTCCATCAAAGGCCGGCGTGATTTAGAGCTTTTGCAACGAAAACAAAATAAAACTATTGAAGTAAATTCAAAAACAAAAACAAAAAACGACAGACGAACGAACGAACAAACTTTAACAGCCGATCTTGCTTGCTCATGTCAATAAATTTATATATCGGGTCCAGGAATGAAATTCATAAAAAAAAATTTATATTTTTATATGAAAATAATGGAAATAATTTGAGAATAATTTCCAACATGCAATAAAATCTCTGTAATTGCAATTTTTGTTTTGATTTGAAGATTAATGAGTCGAATTTTGATTTATCAACAACCAAGAAGTGTCAATTTAACGAACAGAGAAGTGGCTGTTTAGTCGGTACAATAACTTTGAATTATTACAAGTAGATATATCATGGTGTAACAAACACTCCAACAAAAAAAAAGTCGGAAACATTGACAGACCATTTAAGAAAGAAGTGATTATTAGCCGAGCCGCCATCGTTGAACAAAAAATGTAGGTTTGTAGTAGAGTGATGATATTGGAAGTGTATACAAAACGATATGGTTGAAAAAGCTTCAAGAGCCTGGTTAAACAGCTAAAGTGTAGACGAAACCAATTTTTTCTTTGCATGGGCCACTTAATGGGAAAGTTGTCGTGCAAACTTGTTCAATTTAATGTGACATTGGTCACTCTTTTTTCACCATATTTTGATCGCGAGCGTAGCGAGCGAGAGATTCTACGACTTTCTACTTGTGAAACGTTGTTATATTCACACTGTTCGGCGTCCTGGGCAATGTCCTGCTATGGAAATGGTTTTTCTTTCTCTTATTTGTGTGACATATAAAAAAGCGAAATTCTGTGGCACGTGTCTAATTACAAAATAATTTACAATTCATTAAGACTTGTCTCAAATTAATGCTCTCCATTCTCCCGTGTACATTTATAATGTAAATACCATTCCATTTAAATTGTATATGTGACCACTGATCATATGCACACGAAATTTGTTTTTTTCTTATTATTTATTTAAATACTTAATAGCGTTATAACTTATGCTTTTATAAACATTTAATGTTGTTGTTTAGTATCGCAAATACACATCAAACATTTTGTTCGGAGTGTGGTTTTTTTTATCTTCTCTTCATTTTCGAATAAATGCCTCGCTCAAGGCGATCCGTCAAAGAATTTTTCCGAGTAAATGATCCAAGTGATCAAACGACATATAACATTGAAATGTTGCGGTATAATAGCATATAGGCTGGTGTGCTGTGGTTGTTTACTGGCATGATTGTTATGTTTTGTTGTAAATTTTTTGTTTTGCCTTCATGATAATGAATATCGTACTGCAGGTTGTTGTAAGCAGGTACACATTGTATAATAAATGTCTGAGATTTATTGGATGGAAAAAACAAAACAGCTCAAATTTGAAATCAATGAAGTAAGTTACAGAGTATGATCATGTCAGCGCGTTTTTAATATTAGAACACTTGTCGGTCGGCTATACGAAACCACTAAGCGATAATGGTGATAGAGTGAGATAGAGAGAGAGAGAGAGAGAGAGAGAAAAAAACATTATTTTGGCCTCGGATTTTACTGAAATGTTTTTTTGTTTGCGGACTAGTTTTACAGATTTTGCTGATTCGAACCACACGACAGCAAGACGGAAACTGTCTGTACCTAGACAATTTTCTATGGAATTTTTACAATTTTGATTTCGCATCTCTCGCATTTGTACCGGCACAGATCATATTTTATATTTCACACGCATGCATGTAAAATGCAGTGCATACAATCATATACTGATGTGCTATCAAGATTAATGACTTTATAACATTTTAATTGCAAATAGAAGTTAATAACATTAATTAAAGAAAACAACAACAGGTCGTAATCATACTTTACAATACTAGGGAGGTAAGGTGGACTTTCCCCACTGTAGAAATAGTAGTTTACATCTGATGCTTCGAAAGTAATTCATTATATGGAGGAGATATTTTAGACAAGTGTAGAGTCAAACAACAGTTACCGAAACAAAGACACACAGGCGCGTTTGCTTTTGTCATAAAATGGACCAAAATTGTTCCAACAAGTAATCGATCATTTTCGCAGGGAGTTCATTGGTATGTAATGTTCAACTTTCGCATGGGACAAGCAGTACAACTCTTTCCTTCACTTTTATAGTAAAAATAACATTATCTGCATGTGTAATAATTTGCCATCCCGTATCACGATAAGGCGCCATTCACATACGACGTCAAACTTTTTCAGTGCTGCCGACAGATTAAAATCTCTAATAACTCGTCAAGTATGCACTCTTTTGAGTCAATAGTGTGTCCTACCCCCAATAGATCTCGTGAATGGCGGGTAGAGATAGTCTCACTTCGTTCGGGCTACAACTCGCGAAATTGCCTAAAATCAATCGTCCAAAGCAGCTACACCTGTGAGTTTTCATGCGAGAGGCCGAAAACCCGAAATAAATCCAAAAATTACCCTCGTTTTCGGCCCCGAAGCATGAAAACACTATTGACTCAAAAAGGTTAATACTTGACGAGTTATTTGCGATTTTAAACTGCCGACAGCACTGAAAAAACGTGACGTCATATGTGAATGGCCTCATATGTAAATACATCGGTCTGAATCTTACTGTTACCGGATACGAGATAGCAAATTGCTTCCCTTGTAAGGTCGATTTTCGTATTTTTATTGATCAAGGACACTTGAACTATCGCAATGTCTGTCATGAAAAACATTTCTTTCTTTCTGTTTTGGTAAACTCTTTTCAACAGGCCAAGACAGAAGCGTCACAAGATCAGACGAATGAATGGAATAAATACCTAAGGGCCATTCAGTGCTGCCAGCAGATTGAAATCTCTAAAAACTCGTCAAGTATGCACTTTTTTGAGTCAACAGTGTATCCTATCCCACCTCATTTAGAGGGTGTATTTTTATAGTGCACGGTATTGACTCCAAAAAGTGCATGCTTGACGCGTTGTTATACATTTCAATCTACTGGGAGCACTGAAACATTCGTAATATGTGAATGGTTCCCTAGTATAGGTTCTCAGCTTCAATGTAAAGGATGCGTAAAGATTGTGAAAGAAATTGCGAAAAGAAAACGAAAAAAAAACTTTGGAATTCTGCGTAAAAATCTCTCCATCTCTCTCTTTCTCTCTTATCTGGACGAGCCTTGACCTTAAACACTATTGAAAGTCCATTATGTGAACAAAACTAATTTCGTGGTATGTACGAAAGAAAAAAGCAACGTTGATCCGTTATTAAAAGAGTCTCTGTCGATATTTAATTAACTTTTTTTTTGTTTAATTATCTGATCGTAAGAGTGCGTTTTATAATTACTTGGAAGATGAAGACTGTCATACCGTTGATGAATGAATTATGTTGCTTTTTTGGTTGTATTATTTGTTGCAAAAGATGGTTTCATTGGGAGGTTTCCTAAATGTTCTTACTCACAGAGTTGCTGGTTGTTTTCTTTTTTGTTGATTGTTTGAATGTAATGGAAATGTTTCTCCGTTTCTTAAATCATGAGTGTTTCGATTATTTTGTATACATTGAAGTTATTTGTAAGCAGTGGGTTTTGTATAAATAAACATTGAATTGCATGATGTAGAATCGGACGATTCTCGAATTAAGAGAAAAGGCGATGAGACCGTATTACGAAATATTAACAATACATCGCCATTAACATTGGATTTGGTAAAATCACAAATATCGCCATACCAGGCCAGTAGCTACGAGGTGACCGATTCTCACTTTCAGTCAAGGGCACTTCAGCACCAACAAAAAACGAAGTACTTCGGTTCATAGAATCTATATAGTCATTGGGCAGTACTTCGGTTCATAGAATCGGTTCAGGCAAAGTGCTCAGTGAATGGTACTGTTCCACTTGTAGACGGTTCAGCTCAGCCTTCAGATTTTCTCTAGCTTGTAAAAACCTGCGTAACTTGACCGCTCATATTCTTGGAATTTTGCCAAATTTTTTTGAGTTTCGTCAGAATTCTCCTTTTGAAGAATTCAACTGTAGAATTCAAGTTGAAATTGGCATGATCAAAATACGCAGGTTTTACAGTAATTAAACAAACTTATGCAATCGAGCCAACAAATTAAAAAAAAAATTGAACGTGTGAATCAAAATAGTCTTACTCCGAAAAATCTCTGTTGACAGAGCGCACCCATCAGCTGAAAGCGGAAACTGAAAGCGCGGATGTACTGCTCGACGGAATGATTGGGGCTCGCGCCCTCTTCCATTTAGATGTCTGGCTACGGTCCTGTGCCATACGCGTATACCAACTCCAGTGTATGACTGGAGTCGAATCTCCGTTTTTCAGCTAGCTTCCAGAGTGTCGGTTTTCACACAGACATTTGATTGCCCCAAAATTTATGCGTTTTTGCTTTTAAACATCCTTTGATGTCTGGATGCCCTGTTTCTGTCTCGTAAAATCGACAAATTTAAAACCAAAAAAACCTCTCGTCATCATTTAACAAAAAAAATAACACACGAGCCGCCCAATGTACAATATGCTCAAACCAAAATGTTGTGCTATATAGCACAAATTCAAGTCCAATTAAAATCAATATTCAAATTACATTAAAATGATAAAACTATGGCACTGTGTATATGGACACTAATTCGACAAATAAATCACCACCGATACAGTGTCATAAAGTCAGTTAGCCCGGGATTAAGTAATGTAATTAGTATTAATTTAACCCTACTGCCGAACCCCATATCTATCGGCTGTGTAATTTAATTCTCTCTTGGAATCGTATGGCCAGTTATTAGAAAATAATGATCTGGTGCTTGGGATATTACATTGTATACAGAAAGTTATATCTGTGTCTGTTCGGGTGTACACAAGAACAAAAATAATAAAACGAAAAATATTCCCTTCCATGTCCTTAATAATCGGCATAGTTAATCTGTTGTTTTATATGGAGGGCATACACAACATAGCAGCCCCATACATACGAAATATAATGAAGCGACCATGATATACTTATACCACAATCGACTGTGGTTAAATATATTATACACTTCTTCTTCCAGCACACAATTATTATCAAGAATAAAAGAAAATATTACTCTAAAAACGATGCAGCCTGGACAAAAGCCCATTAACTCTTAGCTGGCTAATGACTTTTCGTAAATTAAATATCAAAAGAAACGTAGCACCGGCAAAAAACGCGGTATAGAAGTAGAATGAGTCTTATAAATTTTGTGTTTATACGAAGTATGTTTAGTGATAGCTGCTGGAAATTAAAATGGAAAATCAACTAAAAGTTTTGTGAGAACAGAAAGAAGAAAAAAAAACGAACAACAAAAAAGAGAAGAACCAGCAGCAGCAGCAGCAAAAAAATGGGTTTTTGTTTTATCCCGTCTCCGCGCGCTCGTTTTGTAATATTACGGACGGGGCCCCCATATAAATTGTGTACATAAAAGAAACGAGACACCGAGGGGTCAAATGGAGTAGAGGAATATAATTTTAACAAGAAGTTAATAACGAAAAAGAAAAGACAATTTGGAAGATCATGATTTTGTGTGTGTGTGTGCGCGCGGTTGTTGGTTTTTTAATTCGTCGTTTTTGTGGTGCCATTTATGAGTTGATTAAAACGTCGTTATTGTAAAACGGAAATTCGGATAGATAAAATGGGAGATTACGAGGCGATTAACTTGTTATGCGAGAGGTTCGACATATTAAAATGCAGTTGAGCTATTTACACCAATTTCTCTTAATTGAACTGATTCCAATCTATGGACGAAAAACCTTCTCAAATGATTAGCTTTAACACTGGTTCGGGGTAAATTAGGTGTATGTTACACAGTCGTCCGCTATACACCAGACTCAGGTTTAACACCTTCGGGTATTATGACCCCCATCTGATGAGGATCTACCATCTTCAGATGAATTACATTCACTTGGGAGTCTGAAATCGAACAATAGAAAGACAATCGAATTCCTGGAAAACATTCCAAATTTGACACCATTCCAAGTGTGTGAACGAGTTCCTGTCACAGATCGGAAGGTTCCAGTGGGGTCGAGAGTTGAACACAAAGGATCTTTGATCTGTGTTTTCGCTTCCTCTTTACTAGTAGGAGCCTCTCATTACTCCAATCTAATCTACACAGTCGTCGTGTAGGTATAATTTCGAATCATTCATAGGAGAACGATCGCATAGTGCGTAGACATTTCTAACAATAAGGATCTCCAATCTCAAAGCTCCTGCCAATTGGCTGATTCTTAAAACAAGAAACTCATTTGAAATTCGACAATAACTCTGGGTTTACTGACCTTTTCCAACCATATACCTGAGATGATTCGTGTCCCTTTCTTCAACCGTTTCATTGTTCATTGTAGGAATCTATATTCGTAAAACTCCTGTCGTTCATCTTCATAGTTCAGGTTTATTTCATGATATCACGTGCATGTGATGTAATTCAAGTTCAACAAATAAAGAACAGGCACCGTACTACGATTTTTTGATATGCACAAGTCTCTCTCTCTCCGCAATAAGACTTTTTTGTTAATAAATTTCATTAAAACTTAATTTTAAATGGCGCAACGAACTTCGGATTGCCATTTAGATGAACGAATTCACGTTATTCGTGAAGGAACTGCCAGCCCTTTATAAATCAAATGAGAAAAAAAAATTAGCCGAAGTCACAGTACTGATCAAGATAGGTGAGCAGTAACATTACATCAATATCACGCTTCCATTCCTTTTGGCGTAGCAATTCTTCTCTTTTCTTCTTCTGCTCCTCGATGGCCATCAGATACTTTTTGTCGTCATCGCTCATCTCTCCCGTATCAATTGACATCGGCAATGCGGTCGAAACCGTCGTTATCGTATCACTGGCTTTCACAATCGACTCAAGCGAAATGGTCGATCGTCGTTTGTTTATCACAACATTGCTAAAATCCAAACTGCTGACGGCACCACTCAATCGCCGGTTACGATTGAGGATTGTAGACGAAATTTTCGTGGACGGGAACCCTTCTGAAATTATGTTACTTTGAATGTGTGTTGCTTGTCCTGAACAGAGCCAAGTCGACATATACCGAATGCAGGATTGACAGTTATCTTTCGCGAAACGGAGGCACCATTTGTTTGGGCCTGGATAATGAATGGTACTTTCGAGCGGGCCGTTGGCGTTGGAAGGTCAGCCGAAATTAAGGATGCAAATCGGCTGCGAGGAAACGTCAACTGAAAGAGCAAGACATTGGAATTCGGTCATTACAAGATGATAAGGACTCCGCTCGCTGTTAAGTTATCAAATCCACAACCTGAGTGTCAATCGACATCAGACTTGGTATACCGACTGGCTTCGACAGTCCAAAGCCTCTGTACAACGGGTTCAGCTTGACGAGTCTGCGCTTCTTGTTCCTATTTCTCTTTACATTGACTTTCATTGATGACGACGTTGGCGTCGACGACGATGACGCTGAAAGAAAATTTTATTTCCAATCTTTCCGGCTGTTCCTAGTGCATGAACACTTACATGATGTGCAAGTAAGCCCTTCAGACGTTGAATCAATAGCTTTCAGTTCGAACGACTCAGTTTCCGATTTCGGATCGTCAACAACGATAACCTGTTGAATCTGAACCGGTGGAATTACATCTATTACGGGCGGCTGAATCTGACTCAAATCGATTTCGCACTTTTCCGGTTCAATCGCTGTATTGGTCGTCTCAGCCTGATTCGTTTGCAAAACGTTCGCGAAAGTTGAAAGAGATTGGCTCCAGAAGTTGTTTGCAGGCGGATAAAGTGGCATCGATGGCTCATTCGGTGTAACTGTTTCTGGTGGCTGGACTGATGAAACGGTCGTCATTGACATCTTTCTGACAAGCTCGTTTTCAGGCTCCGGTGAAGCTGAATGAAAACAGTTGAATTTTATGCATTAGAAATCTTCGTTACACAAACTGCAGCGGTGAACAGACAATTTTGCATACAGCCCAAACGGACGGAATTCAATGTCGCCTGAACACACCAAGACTTCGAAAATTTACATCGAGCATTTTATTGCATATTTCTGGAATAAATTTCTAATTTACCACAATTATCCTCATCCAGTAAGGCATCTTCTTGTTCAGGATTCATGTCCACATCTAGCTCGTAGTCTAGCTCATCCTCGAGATCAATCGTTTCGATTCTGAAATGGTCAAACAATTGAAAGTTTCTTAGAACACCGCCATTGAATGAAACGGGAAAAAATCTCGTTGAGACACGTAGATCAGTTCACCAAGAAACGTTATTTGTAATCGAACATTTCGGGAAATTAATTTCTTACCCATGCGACATTGTACAACGCCTAGTTTAAAAAGATTTTTATCAATAATCAACACTCAACACGTTGTGTGTGACTTTTTCAGCAAACAAAAATGTGATGATTACTTAGATCGAAATGTTTAGGAATCTTTCACTATTCCATTCGTGCATTTGACATTTCGTCATCATTTGTGTACGCTAGCGCTTTTACTGCAGTTTCAAATTTAAATGAAAATCTAGTACAACATTCACGTGACGTGTAAATAAAACATATATTCTGTCGCACGCTACCTTTCGTTGGCTATGAAAAAAGCTTTCGTGACATTTGCAATTTTAGAATTGTTGAATGGAAGTAGTTTATGTAAATCGACCAAATCTGTAAAAGGTGGACCAGGCAAGATTAATTTTCAATCTTTTTTGTCAAATATTCGGTGTTCATATGATTTGGCTAGATTCATCTGAATAGAAAGTTTAAGTGAGAGAAATTAGGAGAGAGTTTTCGCAGTGTTATGTATTTGTTCCCATTTCTCACTCTAGGTGTCAGCGCGTCCTTGTACGTAAAATGGCGTCTTCTGTACCACAGATGAAATATTCGCGCTCAAAACGTATACTGAATACAAGGAAGAATACAGCGAACTTCTGTCAAATAAAAAACGAAGCGAAGTCTCTCACTTAAACTTTCTATTGTATTCGTTGTTATTATAGCATCGCTCTTAGCATTAACATATTTGGAGACTGATGGTGTCAAAATAATCCCTTTTATTTCTTCCGTTGAGTCAGTGTCATACAGAGAGTTTAAATTTATGGCGACTGGGTCGAAGCGACGTCCCAGTCGCCATAATTATAAACTCTATGGTGTCATGCAAACATGCAACGCAATAACTGTTGTGGGATATGATTTATGTATTGGAGGTCGCCCCGATCCCCATTTCATTGACGCCGTAAGTCCGTAAGTTGAAATTCAAAAGTGACGTCCTCTTATAATCGTTGTTCGCAATATTCTCATATTAGTGTGTGTTGGAATTTTAATTTCAACTTATTTGTTCATTCATCGATTCACTCAAAATTCAAAGTTTGAAGCGGTCTCACGGAGTGAATTAGGTACGTGGTAACGCCCAAAAAGGAACGCACATACTATATGAAAATGTCACATTTCCGGTTTGTAACACGCGCATCTAGGTGAACTCCACAACAGTATAAGATAGCTTTGTTACATGTGAGTTAATACACTCAGCCAAAGCAGAATCATAAAGTCTATTTACAATATTAGAGGGATGGAAATCTGGACAGTGACACCTACAGTCTTACAAAATTCTCAGAGGCCCGCTAATTTTGTAAACAAATTGTGTGACTCGCTACAAAGTTGTCTGAAATCACACATTCAATAGTACACTCAAGCATGTATTTGGACGTCTGATTGATTTGACGTCTTTCATGCGAGTGTGTTATTGCTAGGATCAGTACTTTGCTGTTATCAATCAACACCCCAACTTAAAAGACAATAAGATCTTTCAACTTGCGGTTAATCAAGACAACTCTCCAGCAAAGTCACAAACGTTGTTTACAATAAATATACTCAAGGTACACTGTGAGAACAGGTGGTGAGAAAAGTGAACTTTTCATGCATCCCTTGGGTCATGTACGTCATGTATGATGGGTGATTTTACCACTGATTCTTTCATTTTTTTACTTTTCGCCACTAGTGCTGAAATGGATTTTCATGCAATATACTTTCTGAAGAATTAACCGTAAATAAAAATCCTGCCTCGACCGAACCTCGAACCACCGACACGATGTGGTTAACATCACATCTAGTGAGAAAAAGTACCACTTTTCGCAACTTGTTGCCTAAATTACTATTTTGACTCTGTTGAAGAGTTGCCTTGGGTTGATATATTGACGCTTTACAACTTTTATTTATTTGATTTCGTTCTATCTCCAGGCCATGTTTAAACTAGCCATGTCACTGCCCTAGTGGCCATACCTCACTGTTTCGATTTATCGCTTATTTCAAGAGAAAACTTAGTGTGTTGGGTGTGCTGTTTGCTAAATGAAAAACTTCACTGACTAATTAGACGAAAGTCAATTTTCCGCTCTCAAAGGGTTAACAATGGGCATACCCACGAATTTTACCGGCCTAACTCTGAGGGCCGAGTGCCGGCAATGATTCTAGCACAGAATAGATGCGAAATTCGGACGGATTTAGCAGTTAGAGACTAATTAAGGCTAGAGTACAATATGGGGAAAAAGTGAAGTGTAACAGCAAAATAAAAACTTAAAAACCAAAAAAGAAAATAGGAAGCACGTATTTGTCCAACAACAACGAAACCATTTTTCGATAAAACGCTGAACAAACACGCACCAATTATATATTAAACTACCACCACCACCAATAATGGAGTTACTAAAACCATAATGGATTTTTCATTTCACGTCTTGACGCCTCGTTTGTACAAACATTCGAACGTAAGTTTGACAGCTTTAACAAATACAGTTGGATGTATATACATAAATGATTAAACCACCTAAAAATATAATCTAAAATACCCACAACTTATTTAGGCATGGAAAGGAACATGCAGTCTGTTTGATGTAGGCATACATGCACGTACGTACGTATGTACGTACACATGAGGTGTAAAAAGTGCGTAAGTGCGAGTGAGAGTGAGTGAGGAAGAGAGAGGTATCATCAAAAAACTGTTTAAGGAAAGAAAAATTGTATAACACGGCTTTGATAAATGATAAAAATGAATGGATCGGTTTACAAATTCAGAAGTTTTTATATGGTTGGTTAATGTGAATTTACCGTGAAAAATGGAACCCTTGTTGATTTCACTTTTAACATTTCGGTTGGTTACATAGTAAAACGATTTTTCTTTACCTTTTAACTGTTCCAAATTCGCTTCACTTTTTCTCGAGTTTATATTGTGGAACTGTCTGAAGAATTTCTGAAGTCTCTTGCATCGTTTCGCATATCAAATTTAGATACGGACCCTTACGTGACAATGCAATGTAGTATTTTGTACGATGTGGCCATCACTTGAAGCTGGAGTATTTAGTGTATTGACAACGTCGAAACGGAACTGAATTGGATAGCATTAGGATGATAAATTGACTTCAAATTCGATTGATAAGAATGTCGCCCACACACTTTTAAATGGCGCACGTAAATGAGCATTTCGTATTTACGTAATTTCGTGTAACTCATCATAGAGATGCTTGTTTGATGTTTTACAAATTGTTTAAAATGAAACGCGACACGACGTACGTTTCATACAAACAGCATAAGTTTGAATTTAGCGCCTAATTTAGGACGACGGCGATCGGGCCAAGGCTATACTGTTGTGAAGGTCACCTCGATACAGATACGCGGGTTACACCCAACAGCTGATGATAGTATGGCGTATGTCATGCAAAAATTCACCTACTGTGATGATGATTATCGTTGTCGTGATGATATGATGAATTATTTCGTATCTAAAATCATCAAAGGTGTTCTCGCATATCTAATAAAATGGCGATCGAGGTGACCTCCACAACAGCCTCGGTCGTTTTATCTGAACATGAATGTCACACAAACATTCAAGAAGATTTCTTTTCAAGCTGCTGCTTGACATTGCATATCTGTGTATTCTTATATCGATGAGTGTGGCGTATTAAAAACCTTTCAATGCAGAATTTTATTGCCAAAAGAATGAGATTGATAATGAGGTGTCTACGTAAGAAAATTTGTCCCCATTGCGCTTTTCCATTTGAAAAGTGAGAAAAATCGTCTGGCATTCTAACCTTCTGCACAACTCTATTGCTCTGCTCCGATTCATTATAATAAACTGATTCCAATGGAAAGTATTCATTTGACTATTTGAATTGATTTGACTTTGGTTCAATATTCGTAAAGTCAAAAGCTTAGACACACTCAAGTCGACCATTACTACAACACATATACACACTTCGCCGATGGGAAAACCAGTTTCAAGGATTACCAGGTCAAACAAATAAAAATTGAATATATCGGTTTCGCTTTGAGGGGGTATATAACGCAAATCTTATGCATTATATCATCGTGAGAGTGTACTTAGGATGATATTAGAAAAGTCAAACACTCCTCCCACTTATATTATGTTCTATCCTGAATTAAATCGAGGTTGATTTGTTTCTAACAACCAAAGCATTTTCTCTCGGTGGTCTGTGCTTTTTCCCCCTTTTTTTCCTTCATATAAGAAACATTTTTGCTGTTATCGTAATACTGCTGCTTGACACACACTCGCACATTCAATGTGTTCTTTGAATGGTAACATTTTTGGGGTGAATATATTCCTCTTGAGAGAAATAATTTTCTGCAAAGTGGTTGTGGCTTTTCGGAATTAGTGCTGAGAAAAATGTTTTGATGCGGTTTTCTGAATGGCTATTTATTTTGATTGTCAAACTGTGTTTGCCTGTGGCTATTCGATTTTATATAACACAATATTTTATCGGAAGCAGCATAGATAGAGAGAGAGTGAGTGAGTTTATTTCTTGAAGGATGGTTCATGGATACTGTACATTATCATTGCATATATTGGGACTTTAACTTTCACCCTAATAAAATCGTAGTAAATAAAGTTATATGTTATCCCTGGTGCTCATGAATACGCTGATGGGTTGCTTTTCGTTTAGAGAGTCGCTTAATGTCATCGACTAACCGTTTAGCTTGGAACGAGTTTCCGATTTTTATGAGACCACATTTTGTCTATTTACTGCTTTCATTTATTTTTTATCGGTGACGTTCTAACAGCAAAATGTCCAATCGCTTTTTTTATTTATTTTCATTATATTAGGTAACCGAAGTGCGACTCACTTACGAAACATTTATTATAAAAATGTACACACACTCCATATTACCAGTCGGTATGATATCTATATGGTTGAAGTTTATTAACTAAACGTGCTGGCAAAAGCGAAATGATAAATGCAATGCAATTAAGCGAAAAAGACATTTTATTTTTAAACAGTTAAAATAATCTCTGTCACAACTCAATGTTATTCGATCAAAACACATGTTATCTAAGTATATCCACGAGCACAATATAAAATCTACAGCACACAATTTGAAAAACTGGAAATTTATTTTATCTTCAAAACATGTTACGTTTACATTACATTCTACACCACTCACAACACACTATGCCCATTCTTTTGATCTATTCACATAATTCATTTTGATGCCAGAGAGTGTGTAGGCAAAATGCATTTTAATAAAATTTATATTTGCACTTTTACTGCATATAAATCTAACCTTATGTTCCAGGGCTGGTGCGTTAATCAGCCAGAGTATTAAATTCTGTTCGGTTCAAACTCATTTTTTCTTCCTCTTCGGTTCGTCTTTCGACGACGGTTTGTTTTTTCTTCATTTTCTTTCTGTTCTTGATGTACTATGACCAAAAATTCACACAAACATTAGCTGGTGACAAATTTATTTCCGAGAGTTTACGTTTTGCAAAATCATGCTGTACATGCTTGAGTTAAATGCAATGGGGCGTCCAGTTGGTTGATCATCCAAAAATAGAGTCTGATTGCTAATAAAGTGATTTTCGTTTTTGGATCAGACAGATTAATTGGAGAACCAGAAAATTTAAATTAATTTTTGAAAATCATTGAGCCAAATTTTCTTGTTGGTAATGTTGTTCGCTAGGTGGGAGTGTAGCATTCATTCGAATTTAGGGACCATCCATAAATCCCGTACTCACTTTTCATTGATTTTTCGACACCCCAACCCCCGCGAGACGTTCTCTTTATTAAATAAATCGGAATTCATTGAAAATAAAAAATAAGCCAAAAAATTTCAATATTCTGCGTTCAATCCAATTGGCAAAGAGATCATGGTCGGCTGAACATATAAGCCGTTCAACACGAAGTCTTACTTCTCCCACCACTTCACGTCTTCCGTGTCACTCCCGCCTCTCGATATTATCCAATTTTGTGACACTTTCTTCATATACCCCTTCCCCCTCCCCCACTGCGGACGGAAGTTGTGGATGGCACCTTAATAGAAAATCCATATTTAAAACCTCAACCTCAATAGTTAATTATACCCTAATGTCTGCTGCTGGCCGAAAATTTCCGTTTTCATTTTCCCGATCAACTATATATTCCTACTAACAATGTTATGATCCACTCTCTGTTCGAGTACCTGCGTTATATACATAACATAGTCTCTCAGCTACTGAACAAACAATAAAAGAATTTTTCCTC
>JANTFA010060004.1:0-25467 GCA_026413405.1 Phytosciara flavipes | reverse complement strand
GCGTAGAATAACTTTCGTCTTGAAAACACTTTCTGCACCCGAATAAAATATAAAGACTTGCATGCGAGTGTTTAATTGGAGAGGTGAGGGTACGTAATTTTTGAATGGCCCCTGACCCTTTCATAGTTGCCACTATGTTCGAAATCAGTGGTGGTATTGGTCTCGCGGTTCTGATAAATCTAAATAACGACCATTCACGTGGTCTTGTTAGTTTGATTGATCGTGTCAACATTGTTTTTGGTGTAAAAGCGTACGCTTCATACAATTTTGGCGTGCAAGGAGGGAGAGTGGTTTGAAATTCGTAATTTTGAGCGTGCGCAATTTGTGAATGGCTCCTAATGAAAAAAAAAGCTTTTTGTTGATGGATGATTTAAAACAACAAAGCATTAAAATCAATCTGTTGCTGAGCGGTCTGTTGTTTTGATTCGTTTACAGAGATCGATGCTCACATTCAGAACTATGCTCACTCGCTTTATATCGTGTCATCTATGAAACTACAAATGAGCACGGCAAGTATGTGTTCTTATGTGTGATAAAATGTTCTTAGTTGTTGTTCGTAAACGTGAGTGGTACGCACAGCATACCGAGCAGCAACAACTGTTGTTCTCGCAACAATAGAATGGAATGGGGATCCAAATGATTCTGGATTGAGATGGTTGGACCTTATAACTGTATCGCAGTAATGAAGTAAGAGCTCGTTAACAAATGACGTGATGCTACTTCTCGACACCCACTCCCCCTCAATCCACAAAAATAGTCAAAATTAACCCAAATTTGAAGTAACCGTCACGTTTTCTTGAGTCCCCCATCTCCTACTAACAGCGTGACGTCATTTATGACAGCCGCCAGCAAATTTGATCGGAATACCAGGCACCATTGAAGCAAAAGAAGTGACCAACTCAAAGCATCGATAATGTCCGCGTTGCTTGACTGTTTTACGGTTCGGTTCTTTCTTTCAAAAATTAATTCGAGACCTTCGTCCTTGTCAATGGAATTTTCGTTTTTCTTTTGTGTGCTGCCTTTCAGTTATTGGAATGCCAGCAAATATAGCTTCAACTCAACAGAGGGTGAACTCAAATAAAACCAAAATTGTTCTCGATTATAAAAAATAAAATTTTTGTTTTTTATTCTCTCACTGTTGTCTTTGCTTATCATAAAATTATTCGATAACTTGCCTCTTCGATACTGTACATGCCAATTATCGAAGCTTCCTTCTTATTGTTACTGTTGTCAATGATGACTTCCTTAACATCTTCGACAATTTGTAAAATGTAGCGTTTGTACTTTGGGAACCGTTCTATGATAGCTGCAATCTCGTCGTCTGTATCTTTGCCGGAAATATTTCTCGTGTCAATAGCTCCGATGACGGCGCGCAGAATTTTCGGCGGCAATTCAACCACAATGACGTCGACCACCTCTTTCTTCCCCAGCATCGTCAGTGATGGGCGCATGTGCTGTTTCAATTGATTTTCAAATCGTCGCCTCATGTTATTAGTTGGTTTATCCTGCATTGAATCTTGTGTTGAATAATGATCAGACGATGCCCGTCATTGGGCTCGGGACCTAGACTTGTATCTAATTCACTCACCTGCATTGAGAATGTCACCTCTACTTCCGGTATCGATGGTCCCGAGAACAGATTGGTCTTCATACTGACACTCGCTATCGGTTGATTTATCTCATTCGCACTGTTTGTAATCTGATCGGGCCGCAACATCTTCTGGATGTATTCCGTCAATTCTTGACGATTCACTTGCTTCTCTCGAAATCCGTTGCCATTCCACGAACGGACACGCAGCGAACCATCGCCACCAAACAATATGACATGAATGGCGCCCAGATCTTTTGCCATGTCCTGTGCTTCGTTCGATCCGGCAGCCTCGACCACTCCCGTACGGATACCGGCCGTCCACAGAGAACGCAGAATGTGAGTGATTTCTTTGAGCGGTGGTCGTGAGCCAGTTACACAAATGACAACATCCATCGATCGATAGTTATCGATATCGATTTTGCCGAGTGCGCTGATGATTTTCTCCAAAGCTACTGAAAAGCCAACGCCACAGATATCTCGATTTGGTATCGATACACCGGAGTCTTGAGCACGTTTCCTAGCGGAGAAATCGAGAAAATTATTTCAATTCCTTGGATTTGTTAAGCGAAGTTGAAGTTACTGGAATTCGGAGAGCATTGAATCGTACCGACCACCAACCGCCATGATAAATTGACCCACTCGTCGCGTTGTCTTCATGTCGCCAATCATTTGCCAAATTATTCCACCAGATTTTGCTCGTTCGTAGCCAGTGGTTAAGCCAGCAAAGACACTAATGGGACACTTGAAAAAACAAATTGAGATGGGGTGAAGGAGGAGGTGACTCTTCCTATACCTGGACGCCCATTCCTTGTGCCAGCGTAATAACCGACTCCAATTCTCTTATTGCGCCCTTTGCTAGGGAAGCCGCTTCGCCACGACTATTTATCAAAACACGCAACGCAGATCCGGAAAAACTGCCCCGAGATCCGCTTAACGGTGCGTCAACCAATAGTAAATCGATCAGCTGAACGGCACTATATTTTGACGCTTGCATGATGCCGGTGGCAGTGGAATGTAACTGAAACTTCGATATTTTGCCGTCAACAAAGTCGGAAATGGCAGTGAATAAGCAGCCGTATTTGTCTGTCGGTACATTGCAGAATAATAAAATCGCTCGCAACAGACTGGTGTGATTGATGCGAAACGAAATATTTTTATGATTCAGCGCGGGTATTTCGAGGGTGATTTCGTATGCAATTGAAATAACTTCTGCGTCGACCAGTAAATTACCTGCCGAGAAGAGAATTCGTTAAGTGTAGGTGTGTCGGATTGAGTCATGGTCTGACGAGCATCTGAATCAATTACCTCGGGTCGGTGTAACAATATCGAAGGCGCATTCGTATAACTGCTTCGGATGGAAGTTGAACACTTTCTTCTCGCGGTACACTCGACCCACCGAATACCTTCGGATCATATTGATTCCATTAAGCGCTACGTGTTTCGCAAATGGAATCCGTAGATCGTGTGGCAGAGTCACAACGCTTCCAGAATGGGTCATCAATCGCACAATGGACCCGTAAATGGATGACTTTTTGACTAGTGGCGATAACAATGGCGTAACGACTTCTACAGCCCCATGCTTACAGAAAAGCGACACAATTTTCGACTGGAATTTTTGTTTTTAATTAGTGGGGCGACAACGAGTTATGACCCTGCACAAACTCACTTTTAAGACTTCCAATATCGGTGATATTTGACTGAGTTCCAAATGGTAGGTCAACTCCAGCACAGTGTCCGATTGTTGGGCCAAGCATCGGGCTACGAGATGCTTGTAGGATTTACTTTGGGGGTTCGCCAGAGCATGACGCAACATTTCTTGCAATTCGTTTGCCTCTAACTGTGCTGGTGGTACTAGTTCGGAAGCAAGTAGTTCTTCCGATGTGGGTCGTTTCGTCTGATCATGGTTTAGCAGCCACTTAATCACCTGGACATGCTGGGCATATTTGGAATTTTCCAGCATGTATTGCGGTAGTAAACAGGCCGGCATTCGCAGTTCGGCCATTATTTTCACTCGTTCCATTCCCGTTTCGAATTGTGGACTGCTCATCTCAAATAAAATTATTCCCAACGAATACAGGTCGACTTTTTGATTGTAAACAGCTTTCGATGCGTTTCCAGTCAATTCGGGTGCTACGTAAAGTGCGGTGCCTACTTTACCGGTCAGAGAACTGCCAATGTCTTGACTATTCATTGTTACATTCTGCTCTTGGCTTTGAAGGGCTAGGAAGCTCGTTGTTGCCAGTCCAAAGTCACCGATTTTCACTTGATCCCTAGAGTCTAAAAAGATGTTCACCTAAACGACGGATAGAATGCGATCGTCAATGCTATGAAAATGCAAGTTTCATGAAATGTTTCAGGTACCGGCTTAAGGTCCCGGTGAATCATTCCCTGCTGATGTATGTGCGAAAGACCTTCAGCAATTTCTCGAAATAATCGCCACAAGCGTTCGTTGTCATTGTACAATCCACTATCGATGGCAGTCCTGCAAATTGGACGTGAATATTAGTGATCAGAACAAAATCTATAGCCCCGCTAAGCCTACCTCAAAGTACTTTTCTCACAGAATTCCATTTGGATGTACATGATCTGATTTTGCGGTTTCGGCGACCGAGCCAGCACATCGCCAATTTCCGACTGTTCGTCTCCGAAATCACCGTCACCATCATCTGACCCGACTATGTCGCCGTCTGAATTAACAAATTCAATTCCGTCCGAACTGGAATCGTCAACGTCCTGCCAATGACTAGAAAAACTCTCTTCAGACCGGATGACCTTTGCCATTGGTTTGACACTCTCACAGCTATCGGAATTATCACCGCCCGATCCTAAATTCACTTTGTTATCGCTAGTATCACTTTCAATCCAACTGTTGTAGTAGCGCACAACATTTTCATGATTCAAACGGGACAGTAGCTCCACTTCCCTTGTCATCTTTTTGTACAACTGTTTATTCCGAGCACTCAGAGGTATTCGTTTTATGGCATATTCCCGGTTGTCCAGCACATTGCGCACTTTCATCACATCACCGTACGCTCCTTGGCCCAAAAATTCCAGTTCTTTGAATTCGGTGTGCAGGCGAGACTGGCCTGTATTACTAATTGCCGAATGGTGAAAAACAACCGATTGATTGACGGCACATTCTGGAATCGTTGCTGCTGTATACGGAATGGGACGAATGGGTTCTCCCGGTTGTATTGGCCTCAGGAATGGATGGTCTAATAGTGCAGAGGCTGACAGAGTTCGTTCGGAATTACATTTTTCGATGAAATCTCTCATTTCGAAGTGTGGCGTTGGTGACAGCGATTCAATCATAGATCCTAACGCAGGAAGATCTCCATGGAAGATCTTCTGGCTGCCAATCAATTCAAGTAGATATGGGACAATGGCAAAGTCTGTCACTCGAATGGTTCCAGAATTATCCATGAACACCGTACAGTCGTACAGATTTCGGTGCGACACGCCATTATTGTGTAGAAAAATTAGCGCGTCCAAGACTCCTTTAGCAACGATACTAGCACCTTCCGGACACCATCCTAACGATCCGGATATACTACAAATACTAGTTCCAAGAACAAAATCTTGCACCAGATACAACACGATGCCCTCCTTCTTTTTCATACACAGAACACATTCGTAGGCAATGAGATTTTTATGGACCAGCGATTCGAGACTTGTCACCTGCTTTTCAATGTCTTGAATGATTTCGTCGACGGTGTGACCGTTGCACTTTTGATCAATGGCAGTTCGATTACAATTTGTTATACATTTCGATTCGAGCTGAGAGTATTTGATGTACCATTCGGTTATGTAAAGTAGTTGACCGCTTTCCAAATCGATTCCAGAAAAGGATACGCATCCCTTTTGTGAGTGACCTGGAAATGGAAAATATTTTTTGCTTATCGAAACTGAATGAGATGCTGAGTCGAACCGAGCCTTGGTTCGGAAATAGAAAGTCATAAGACCAGAACCTGTCACCCTGAAGTATAGTCAACCTGGAGAAAAATTATCGGACCCCATCTGATCAAGTTCAGGTTAAGCTCAAAAATTTTACCTGAGCCTGACCCGAATCTGAGTTTTTCTTTACATTATGTCTAAATCAAGAGAGCAATCAATGCCACGGAACTTACGAAAAGAAATTCTATGAATTTTGTCACATCGAATGTGAATCCAATAGACAAATTTGACTGGAATTATTCGAACTCATTTCGGCCGAGGCAATTTTTCGGTTTTAAAATGCTGAAAAGTTACGATCTACGAGAAGAGAATGGATTCTCATTCGACAATGAAAAACGGAATGTGAGGTTACAACGCCAATGTTCCTTTCAAAGGAGTGTCCGTGTCGAAACGAAAAGAGAAAAGACAATAGCAAACGCTGCGATGGAGCCCCGTACGATCTCGTATATCTAGCTTACGTAGCCCCACTACTCACGTAGTCATTGTACCTAGTGTGATCGCATAACATATCCCATAACATGTCCGTTGCGTAAATCGCGCGGGTAGCGTGATTTTAGATAGCCCACACGTAGTACTCAAAAAAAACTCATAGAGCCATGAAGTAGTGACCTTAGTCTAGTCCAAAGTCCCGAATCCATTTTTCAAACCATTTACAGAACTTAATTCGAAGGCATCTACACTACACACGCTAAAACAATTAAAAGACCCTAGGTCATTGGCTGTCTGAAAATGGTCATCTTTGAACTTGACCCCACAATTTCGTTTATCTTCCAGGGAAAAATCGAATTTGGATTTGATTTACTCAAGTCATCTACGTTGCGGACATCACCTAATGATATGCCCTTACCGTTTTGCTCGAATTCAGATAGTTACAAAATGCATAATAATCCTGATAGCCTTCTATACTTCGAACGGTGCTTAAGAGTCTTACGTGACCTGAATTATTTTGATTTTTTTTTTTCAGTTCAAAAGACACATAATCTGACAATTTTTTCTGGTCAGGTCGAGTCAGGCTGTACGCAAATTCACGTCAGATGTAGTTTTACTGCAAGTTGACAGGCATTACAGGCTGACCTAACCTGAGCCTTATTAGAAAATCGGGAAAAACAAGTAAGGTTTTACCTGAACCTGACCCGAATTACCTAAAGACCTGTTTCGACCTGAACCCCCTGTACCTGATTCGAATAGTTTTGATCTCACCTGAATTTATAAGAAACCTGAATATAATGATCAGACGTGACCTGAAACCTGTGAGGTATACATGAGGAAAATCTGGAAAGCTGAATCAGGTTCAGTCAGGTTTTCCTTCAGGAAACCATCTCACCTGGCATGAATTTTCAGGTCACTTTTTGATCGCGTTCATTACGGACAATTGAACGTTTTTATGATAGAACCTCACAACGACGAAGTTTGTAGAAATTTGTTGCTTTTAATTTCATTCATGACCCTAGACTTGGGTGGTAATCTCACGAGTCCTAATAATTCTCTTTCAGAATTTCGGTGTTTCGGCTTTAATTGGAAGTCACAGTGTAAAAGCAATCCCTTGTACAACGAATACATGAAAATGTTTCCGTTTCCCACACAGAATCTAACTAGAATCACGTTTTGATAATCGATGATAGCCAGTTGGAGTAATTAAGTTAGCCGACCAATTCAAACTATTTGCTTTTTAGTGAACAGATGGGCAAATAAATTACGATAACACTTTGATAACGCCAAAAAAAAAACTAAAACAAATAGTAGAATCGTCGACTGACTCTCGTTTTCACGCGTTTACGATAAAAAAAAAAAACAAATGGCCCGCGTAGAGGTTTCGATGAGCGAAAATGTCGTTATGCAAACACAGAGATTTCGTTAATTTGTGTTCCCATATTTATCTGTAACAACTTTTCAATGTAAATCGCGGCTTATCAGCGCTTTCCTGTTCATTAACAAACAAGAAAAAACGTTTCACGTGTCACAACATATCAAACGAAACGATAAGCCGAAAAGCGCTCCACCGGTGCGCTATGTATATCGTCACATAGGAAGTTCGATGGTGTGTAGCGATTAAGCCCATTAGGTCAACGAATGCCAGAGTTGTTAAAATTGAATTGCAAGATGCGAAATTTCATTCAAAGATGTTCGTCCGTTAACGGCCTGTACCCTGGCCGGTATGACAACAACATTCAAATGTTAGGCGAACGAGTGCAACCTTTACAGACTCATAGAATACGACAGAGACAACGAAGAAGCAAATTGTGAACGGTCATCGACAAAATCATTCGAATCGTAACCACTTACCCATGCAACATCCCTTCTGTATCTTCCTGCCAACATTGGAAAAGTACAAGGTGTCACTACTCCGATGCTCTGAACATTCGTTCGGAAAAATGCGGCTGCGAGAAACGGTTGACGGTGATCCCATATCCTCCGACGATCCATTCGTTCGATGATGCGTGGGACTGGACTCGCTGATGCTGCGTCGGTCCCTTTTCCCTTTCATTTCACTGCGAAAAATTTCCTTCCGTTTCAGCACTTCGTCACGTATGATCTGCTTTTCCTGATTCATTTTCAGCTGTTGCATTTGTTGCAGATCTTTGTCCCGTTTCAATTTCTCCAACAACATTTGATCGTAGAAACTACCCGCCGGCTGTTTGTTGTGCGTGTGCAGAAATGCCTGAACCGTTTGCGCCAATTCGTAGATCATCACTTCGCCTTTCACTTCGTTGGCCAGGTCGATCAGACTTTTAGTCAGTTCGTCGATGAGTGCATCGGACAGTCCTTTGCTTTGTTCTAATGATATTTTTGGTGGTCTGAAAACGGAGCCGAATTATTTGTTTGAAATTAATATTGACACTCGTCGCCGACATACACTTTTGGGTATTTTTGACTGCACGATACATGCAATTTCGTCCGAACGTACACCTCTTTCCGTCCAGACGAACTTTGCAGCGGCTCCAGCAAAATTATCAAATTCAAGGGCTTCCATGCTCCCAGCGGCCTCAAATCCTCCACATCTGATCCAAATATAGACTAAATTGATGGAACACAATTTGTGGTTAGTGAGTGGTTATCGTTTTAGCAGTTAATACACCCAAATCAGACCTTTATCACTTCTAATTCGTTTTCTTGTCGGTCGCGGAATGATTCCTTAGTGTTCATCGTAACGAGCTAATTCATTATTCTAATTTGAAACGACTTTTCAAAAATGAACATTGCCAAAATATTGTGTTCGAGGAATATTTTGTGGTATAACAATAAAAGTACTGCGCAACTCAACACACAATCCAACACACAACAAAAATAACACCACAACCTCTCGGCTGTCAATTGACAGCTGAGGGGTTTACACATCCACATTTTGTTTTCTGCATGAACACACTTTGTCTCACGCAACAGTGGGTCGTCGAGTCGATGATGAGGAAGTTTCAATTGAGTTTTCGACGAGAGCAAAAAAACAAACTCAACTGATCTCGGGGTCAGCTGACAAAGATTTATGAGTGAAATATTGAGAGTTGAGTCCAGTTTGAATTCAGTATGTGATTTCTCTTATTTTGACGTGCGACCCCGAGACCAAATGAATTTAACTGATCAAAAAGTGTTCTCCTTTAACACTCAATACATAGGACAAGCTTTGACATAGTAATACATTCGAAAGATGGCATCCCGAGCGAGGGCAGACGTAACTTCAAGCTTTATAATATGACAACATCAAGTATACCCTCCTATTGTACGAATGATAATCGAAATGAGTGAGTCCATCACTTTTGAGACTATTTGTCATTCTCATTTTACATTTAGCATTTTGAAATTGGTCAATTTCCCCACCATTCCCCTCATGTAATTTTTGAGTGTCTATTATGATCAGCGCAATCTGCTCACGTTTCGAGTATAACTCTATGAGTTTCGAGATATTTGTACAACTTCAATCGCTCATAACTTGTGTAAAATCCAGGTCGAGCCTTTTTTCGCTCGGTGATAAAGAAAAAAGGCTCCCACCTTAGCTTTAAAGAGAACGAATTTTACACAAGCTATGAGCGATTGGAATATTGAATTTTTGACGTTGCTTCCCGCACTAGATGTAAGTGTAGACAAGGTATGGTCAATCGTTTGAATGTGTATGGGCCGGAGTTCATGCGGATCTTGCAACGTTATTTTCCATTTTTGAACCAAACGAACTCATTTCTGTAAAAAATGCGAAAAAAATTCATTATAAATTTGAAGGATGAGTTCGTCCGACGCTGCAGAATATAAAGTCCGTATGTCGTCCGGCTCCTATGACTTGGCCATACCTTGTCTCCACATTCATTGGAAATGACTTTGCCTGTGAGGTAGAAAAAAATTTCCACTCTAAAGAAAGAAGTCAAATTTAACTCAAGTCAGGTCGGATCAGACATAATTTTCATTTAGGGTCATGACAATTTCAGGTCCAGTTTAGAAATTACTTGAATCCCAAGGACCTTTAAGCTCACCTATTTCGAGCTTTACACTCGATGCAATTATTTTGTCTGTCTATTCAACAATTCTCTACTGCGATTCCACCCCTGGAACAAAACCGAGAACACGACGCATTGTAAATCTGAAACTGTCAAATTTGTTAAGTTTCGTCTGTTGTGGAAATAGTCATGCCTAATATCATGCGGCTTTTTCCAATCACAAATGGTTTGCTAAGTAAAAGGTTTGTCCATAAAAGTGTCTCAGCATCGCTGTTCAGAAATTATAGTTCCAAAACTATAATAAACTCTACAACTGCATCATTATCCAATGGGTACCGTGTTGAAGGTTATGTTTACATTATTTTGTTTCATAATTTCATCATCTTTCTTAGACGACCGTTAACAATAAACGCTGGGGAATTGGCAAGATTTGCCGATGGAACTGCCACAGTCACAATGGGCGACACAACGGTCCTTGTCACCGCAGTGTCCAAACAAAAATCCAATTCTTCATTTATGCCTTTGACCGTTGATTTCAGGTAATGTGAACCACAACCCGTCACTCATTCACCGGCAGAATGCGAATCGAAATTTTTGATCAATTTGTATTGCAGACAAAAATCAGCTGCTGCTGGACGAATACCGACCAATTTTCTGCGACGTGAATTGGGTATGAACACAGATGTGACACAGAACGAGTAGAGCATCCGACTTAAATTCTGCACTTTTCAGGTCCATCCGAGAAGGAAATTCTGACCGCACGAGTGATTGATCGATCGTTGCGACCGCTCTTTCCAAATGAATTTAAATGTGAAACTCAATTGGTGTGTAACATTCTGGCCATCGATTCAATGCATTTACCAGACGTGTTGGCTATAAATGCTGCTTCGACAGCGTTGAGTCTGAGTGACATTCCGTGGAATGGACCTGTCGGCGCTGTTCGGTAAGCCACGCACAACCCTTTTTGTGACCATTGTGATGCGCTCGCGACATGTAACTGTTTCTCCAACAGCGTAGGCATGATCGGCGACGAAATTATCGTCAATCCAACGAGACGTGAACTCAAAGCATCGGAATTGGACCTGATTGTGTCGGCGACAAAGCAAAATCTCGTTGTTATGTTGGAAGGTAAAGGGAATGCGATTCAGTTGCCAATGTTGCAGAAAGCTATTAAACAGGGCGTAAAGGATGCACAAATCATAATACAGTCGATAGAGAAGCTGCAGCGATCCATTGGCAAAGAGAAACGTCAAGTTGAGCCTGAAAGGGTTTGTGACGAGGAGGTGTCAGATGCAGTCAAAGCAATGAGCGAGATGAGATTGCGCGAAATTTTCCGTAACAGTGAACATGATAAGCTTAGCCGTGACCATGCGGTTAACGACATTCGACGAAGCGTGGTGGAAAGTGTATGGTCCAGCTATCCGGAAGTGGAACCGTCGTTGATTACAGAAAGTTTCAACAAAATCTGCAAACAGATCTTCAGAGATTTGATATTCGAGGACGAACGTCGATGTGATGGACGAACGTTTGACGAATTGCGAAACATTTCCTGCAAAGTTAATATGCACAAACCGTTGCATGGATCGGCATTGTTCCAGCGAGGTCAAACGCAAGTGTTTTGCACTGTATCGTTGGACTCCGTCGAAAGTGCGATGAAACTGGATCACTTAACTGCCATCGATACGTAAGTTATTCACTCGACTCAGGTACCGACGAATTTTCTGCTGACTGAAATTTCCACCCTTTCGACCTTCCAGCGGAGTGAAATCGAAAAACTTTTTCCTACACTACGAATTTCCACCGTATGCAACTGGTGAAATTGGCAGATCTGGCCCGATCGGTCGACGGGAAATTGGACATGGCGCACTAGCAGAAAAAGGTCTACTGGCCACAATTCCAACCGATTTTCCGTTCACAGTGCGTCTCACTTCTGAGGTATTGGAATCGAATGGGTCGAGTTCAATGGCAAGTGTTTGCGGTGGTTCATTGGCACTAATGGACGCTGGTGTTCCACTTTCATCTGCAGCGGCTGGTGTTGCCATCGGCTTAGTCACCCGCTATGAAGAAAATGAGTTACAGGATTATCGCGTTTTGACTGACATATTGGTAAGAACCTCCACTCTTTCCCCATACGAAAAATCCAATCATTTCTCGTCCGATGGAAATCTCAATTTCGACATTTGAAAATGTCTTCAATTACAGGGCATCGAAGACTACATGGGAGACATGGATATGAAAGTTGCGGGCACTGATAAGGGAGTGACAGCCATTCAGGCCGACATCAAAGTTCCTGGTATTTCGTTGAAAGTGGTCATGGAAGCACTGCAAAAGTCACACAATGCCAAATCAAAAATCTTAGGAATAATGAACGGATGCATATCCACAGAGCGGAAAGTGCGCAAAGAGTGTTGGCCGGTGACGGAAAATGTAACCGTCGAACCGCATCAACGGCAGAAAGTTATCGGTCCCGGTGGCACGAACATCAAGAAAATCTATCTACAAACCGGCGCCCAACTGACACAGAACGATGAAAATTCATTCACAATATTCGCACCGTCCGAATCGTCGATGGCTGAGGTGCGGGAAATCATCGAAACATTGCTGAAGTCAGACAAAGCGCCCCAGTTGGATTTCGGCGGAATTTACACAGCGAAAATAGTTGAATTAAAGGAAACCGGTGTGCTGGTGACACTGTATCCATCCATGGCACCGGCCCTACTGCACAATTCACAATTGGATTCGCGTAAAGTGGCTCATCCATCGGCGATTGGTCTACAGGTTAACGACGAGATTCAAGTGAAATTTTTCGGTCGAGATCCGGTGTCCGGCATCATGCGATTGTCACGGAAAGTTTTGCAAGGGCCAGCCACTAGTGTGATAAAGAATTTGGACAAAAGCAGTGTCGGTTAGTCGTTAGGCGAAATAAATTTTGGTTTTTAGAAATTGCGTAGTTTGTGAGAGTACCCATGCCAATGCTTCACTTTCAACTCCTTCAGATTATCCTTTGAGTAATTGAAACAAAGAATTTTTTTACGGAAAAATTTCAACTAATTAATTTCGAATCGTTCGAAACAACAACATGACAATCAAACTAAATGTACGCTCAGCCTCTCTTTTTAAAGTATTCCTTGGACCCCTTAACATCCGGCTTAATGGTATCAGCATTGTCCCGTGGATCCCAATTGGCCGGACAAACTGGAAATGAAACGGAAACGAAAAGTCAGACTCAGACATTACACGCAAATTGAATCGAATTTCAATGTTTACCTTCGCCGTGCTTTTCGAAAAATTGCAGCGCTTTGATCAATCGCAACGTCTCGTCAATGGACCGGCCGATGGGTAGATCGTTCACCGTTTTCTGACGAATGATTCCATTCTTATCGATGATGAATGTGCCGCGCAACGAAATGCCAACACTATCGATCAATACACCGTAGTCTTTGGATATTTGTTTGGTCAGATCGGATAGTAATGGATACTGAAGCTTGCCGATGCCACCATCCTGGAAAGGGATAAGTTAAGTTAAGGTAAGTGAGGTTCCATTGAGTGGTTTTTTCTCGAATTTTTGGTAATTTATGGAAACGAACAACAATTTTGGTCTAAGGCAATCAGCAAATTTTTGATCTGTGTTTGAAATTCGGTTGCTCGATGGAATCTTCAGACCCGTATGAAGTACGATGGTCTAATGCTTTTACTCTTACGTATGTAAGACGTTGAATTCGTAAGGAGGATTCACAAATTACGCACGCATCAAATTCGATCTCCGCTTCTGTCAGACCCCCTCTCCCCTTTAGATCGTGCGTCAGTTGTGAATGGCACCTAAGAAGCAACTTTTTATGATCAGCCAGAGATGCCAAATCAGCAATGGAAAAATGTCTATCCGTTTGTCCCCGAAGTAGATAAACTTGAATTAACCGAAACCAATGATTTGTATCCCCAAATTCGAAGAAGAGCAAAATCGGTCGATCCGATCTAGCGATATGGTCGAATTAGTGCTATTTCCGAGGTCTAGTTGAGGTTTCTCACAATTATATTGCCCGTACAAAGTTGATAAATGAAAATGAAAGGTATTGACTGCACCAAAAAAATTTGGCACAGGGAAGGTGAATTTTTTTTGCCCATATTCCGACTAAACTTCATCAGATTTTTGTAATGAATACTGTGAAACGGTACAACTGTCTATGTATGCGAGTGGTGAGTTCACATTAGCGAACAGGTCGATGCGAGTTGATGAAAGTTTAAACAGGAAGCTTTGTTAATCGGTTGTGTTGCGGTTTGATTTACCTTATTTTCTACCCTCAGTAGACAAAAGTGGATTTTGCTGACGATAGATCGAATGACATTTCTAGTTAACTTTTGTCATTTAAACTGGATTTTCGAAAATAGTATGGCGAATTGATGTTTGCAATGCGGGGAGAAAAAGGTAAATCAAACCAAGCACGGATGCGGTCACATCTTGAAGGAATGAAATATTCGAGCGAAATTGCGGCACTAGCAAACATCGAGCTGGTTGGAATTGGCTATTTTCTGTAACTCACTTTTTATGTGCTTGGGTCTGCTGTCTCAGTATTCAAAAATTCTTTTTGTTAAAAATTAGTTAAATTCAGAGAGGGTACATGAGAGACATTAGCAAATTATAAGAAAAATAACTTTCGTTCATTCAGCTTTGTGTCAAAGAAGCTTGACGATTAAAAGCTCTCTGATTCCAATTTCCAATGGTAGTACCATCGACTCCTGTCTTATGAATCATTTGAAATAGAAACGTTATTTGTAATACAGACAACGAGTCAAATATGTCGTCCAAACCTCTAGCACTCTACGCTACTGCTTCGAAATAATAAAATTCTCGAACGAAAACGGAAGTAATTTTGGTATGAACGGTCCAAAATACCTCCGACTTCGAAAAACTTTGCTTTCTGTCGTGTATACCCATTCATTGAACGTTATACGAAAATATTATCAGAGCCGATAGAAACACCGCGTACCGCCAAATGAAATAGAAAAGGTACTGGTGGTATACAAGATGCAAGTTCATATGTATGTGTTGACATGGTGTTAGTGTGGACATGTATAATGTAGGTTATCGTATACCGGAAGAATGGGGAGATAGTTCAAAGGTTGATTACGATGTTGATGAAATTATGTTTGTATGTCATAGACTATCACAGTCGATCCAACCGACGTACTTGATATGCAGAAACGGGGAGAAAATTATCGCAATTCTGAAAACTAACCTTTCGATCTGTGTTACACCATGCCAAATGGCTGAAATGCGAATCGACTGACACACCAACAACGTCCGTGTTCAGATCATGGAATTCTTTCATGCGATCGCTGAATGAAATGATTTCGGTGGGACAAACGAAGGTGCTGCAAAAGATGAGACGATATTTGTGTTGTTGTCGAAAACAAAATTTCCGCTTCACTTACAAGTCTAACGGATAGAAGAACAGGACCAAATATTTTCCCTTGAAGTCTTCCAATTTAATTTCCTTGAAGTCACCATCCACAACAGCCTGACCTTTAAAGGCTGGAGCTGGCTGTTGTACATCGGCCGCTAGCAGTTTAACCCCTTTGAGAGATTCGAATTAGAATTTAATTGAACAACAGAGCCAACACAAACGGAAACAAAATGCTACCTGTGTGCAGGAACTGATTGTTATTCACTGCAGATGCCTTGTTACGGCTGAGGAGCTGAGACATCTGAAAGACAGTCATTTTAAGGGTTTCGATGAAAGAAAAATTGCGTAACCGGGTTCGGATTATCGTACCTGTCTCATCAAATTCCATTTCGAGAGCATGTCGTCGGTGGTTGAGATTCAAAAAATGCGTTTACGATGAGATTCGATGGGAATGTGATTTATTGTGTTTATGGTTAGAAAGATTTTGTCGGCTTATTCTCTCCTTTATACGCTCCTGTCATCACATACACCACACATTAGTCACTACGCCATCTATAGAAGAGCACCTAAGCAACGAACGATTTAAAATTTTTGGTGGCATTTTCAGGTGTTAGTTCGCTCTGCCTGCGCTTTGTCCGGTAGTCGATCGAATCTTGTTGTGTTGTATAATGTACCGATCGGTCTCTCACTGGCCAATATTGTGTGGCTCCAATTGTCTTATCATCTGTTTTGTCGTCAGCGTAGAGGAAAAGTGACCAATCTTATTTAAAATCAAAGTTTCTTAGTTCAAGAGCTCCGAGGGCCCGACATTTCGTACGATTGTCTCGGATGGGAACAGATCAACACACTTCAACATATTACCAATACACCGAGGCACCACAGGAAGGTGGAATCATCACAACAGTTTCGTAAAGTTCGTAGAAATCTGCAGGCATCTTAAATAAAATTGAAAACGAAGATTGGTGGACCCTCGTCGACTTGAATGGAGGGTCATGCATAATATCGAAATCAAAGCACGAACTGTCTTTTCTTCTACGCAGTAGCCTCGGCAGTAGCACATCAAACATGGGATCACACATAGCCAACTCCCAATTTTTAAAACAACAAGCAATCACATAACTAGAATTGAATAAGAATCCTTTTCATATATCAAATCTAATCAACGAATGCATTCGAGAAACACACGCCATTAAGATCATACGATGAAAACAAAACCAATGTGTTGAGACAACTATCACAACAGGTCAGTGAGTATGCAACACGATGACGAATGGATTTACTGACAAGAAACGACTAAAAAAGGTGAATGATGACGTAGATTGAGTATAAAATGTAAGGCAAAATACATAAAAGGAGGGTAAGAAACATGGATGCAGGCACATATGAATTTGATAAACTGAACTATATTGAATGCATGAGTAGATAGTCCGATCACTTTGTCAAGCGACCGACGGTGGTTGTTGATAGCTTCTGTAAGAGGTTTGCAGCACACCAACGCTGTTCTTATTAAATATGAAAAGCCAATGGATGATCTAACTGATTAGAACTGTGAGTATTAAAGGGTAAGCCGTGGATAATCCGCTGTAAGTGTTTACTCGTTCAAGCTCTCTGGGACTGCAGGGACCAGCTCGAGTGTTTCAAGGTAAAGGTCAAATAAGATGAAATTTAGCTAAGCAAAAACTCAAGCATAAATTTACTCGAGGTACAAGCAAAAAGCTCTACCTTCATTGTACGGCCGAGCAGCTCGACTCACGCTCACTATGAGTTCAAACTTCCTATCCCCATGATACCGACTTGCGATGCTTCTGTAAATATACATGCGAGAAACCTGAACAAAAGACAGGCCTTGATGTGGCTGCAAGGTTTTGCTTGCAAAGACCGTAGCAAGATCGAAGGGAATTGCTCACTGTTATGTAAATTTGAAGGGCGTTGCAAGGTAGTCAAAATTAAATAGAGATTAACATAAACTTCGATATATTTCCATATAAAGAGAATTGGAGAAATCGAGGATTGATGACTGCACTGTTACTGACATATTTTCTCCAGAAAAATTTCACCGATTCAAGTCAACAATAAAACGAGAATGTAGCTGCTCTTAAAATACTACAAAAAATCTTCCGCAACTGTACTAAAACAGACGAAGAGCGTAGATCATATTAATTGATAGAACTGCTGAAAGTTTATCTCAATGCTAGAAATGTATAAACTTTCCAGTCCAATAAACCAATTAACTGACTCATCCAATGTTTTAGTTGAAATTCATATGAATGCAGAGAAACCACTGTGTGTTTTCCGAACCACATTGTCAGTATAAATATTCGAACCTGTAGATGAAATGTTTTTGTAGGAGAAAAAAACCAACTCCGAGTCTCTGTTTACTCTGCGAATCTGCATGACTATTTTACGTTTTAATCAACAGAAAGCTTCTTTGATTTTCACTTCATTTGCAATGCATATTGCATGAAGCTATCCAAATGGATATATAATCGGGATGGATGAGCGCAGCATATTTATGAGGCACTCCATTCGTATATATACGGTCGTGGAGGTAATTAGGGGTCATTCACAAATTACGCAAGCGAACGATAAGTATTGAAATTCGAAATACAAAGCATCTGCAGATGCTTTCGCAAAATGTGTAAAGCGTATTCGGTTCCAAAACCCCTCCTCCCCATTTGAAAAAATGTGTAGTTTGTGAATGGCCCTCCATCAAAAATGATTTTCTGCACAAATAAATCGAATTTCTGTTGATAGTTGGTTTTAACATTATCTGAGTCGGTTCTGTGCCAGGGGCTATTTTAAGAGAAGTAAAAAATTCCCAATTTTTTCATCGTTTTTTGTCACTTTTTTTAAGACCTTTTAGTCCCTAAAATGTTTTTATGGCATTTTTCATCATTGGAATGAATATGAACTGCAACGATTCAAATCGGATGGTATTTTACAAAAATTAAATGATTTCAAAATTCCAGAAACTTTATTCGTCAAAATGAACTCTGACTGTAGACAACATAGATAATATAAAACTGGTATCAATTTCAACGAACGAACCAAAGTCGTTTGGCGCTGAGACGAGTTAGAAAGAGATGGAAGAACTGATATTAATCAATTATTAGCTTCCTTCCAACCCGTAACTCCTAGAAACATCAACTGGATAGATTTGGTACATTGAAACATATGGCATTCGGCGTGTCAGGAGTCAGGACTTTACTTACCCTGGGTCTTTTCGTACGAACTACGAGAGTTTTATGCTTTCATTCTTACGTTTGTGACTCTTAAGTAAAACGAGCCCTATCTTGATTCCACAAAATGTCGTTCGCCTTTGATGTCGCCTTAGGATAGCCACACAATGCGAAAATTCCAAAATTCGGCGTCATGTGATCGTTTGGATGAACTTGTACTAGTTGATACATCTGTTATCGATCCGAACGACACCAAATAAATGCAACACTTCTCACGCAAAATGTATGCTCAAACAATGCTCAATACAAGATTTCAAATCGATATTTCGAAAATAAATTTTATGAAAAGAAGTTAAAGATCCAATAAAAATGCTGTTAGAATGGTGGTCGTCTGTGACATGCTAATTTGTTACGAAGCCATCCTGGGGCACACAGTTGCACGAAGAGTTTTCAACAGTGAGGACAAAGTTACCATCAGATTCCAAATTTAACAAGAAAAAAACATCCGTCAGTCGGTATAACGATAATTTGAGTAAACCGTATCCAATCTTTATTGGGCTTATCTTCTTCGATTTGTATTCACAAATGCTAGTTTGAGTTAGAAGATGAGCGAAATCGGTCCAGCCGATCCAATGTGGAATGGTGGAATTAGTGCTAATTTCGAGGTCTAGTGAGGTTTCTCGCCTATATTACAGGCACGGCAGTGTGGCTCGCACAAAGTTGATAGATGGTGCAAATGAAAGGTATTGACTGCATACGTCCAGGAATCAATCGGATCACGAGCTCGGAAGCTAGAGCCCATAAAAGGTAGAGTTTTGGTTGATATTTCGAGTAAATTTCATTCGAATTTCATGAACTCTGTTTTGTTTCGACCGTAAGGCGGTAGAACTGTTTTTGGTGACCTAAGAAAATGGCCGTAAGCATCATTCGATTTTCGTAAAAAAAAATTGGTTTTAAAAGTAGTGATGACCTTTGAAGCGGTAGAAATGCTTTCGGTTGCCTGAGAAAATGGCCACCAGCCGCCACTTCGAATGATAGTGTTTTTTCCTATTTTTCGAGTAAATTTCACCTGATTTTGGTGGATTCTTTTTTGATTTGAATTTTCAAATTGGACTTAGTTACGGGACTTGCGAAACTGCTGTGAGCAATTTCAAAAAGGGACGAGATTAAATGGAATGATCGAAAGATGCAGTGTCAAAGAGTAATTTTAAGATGTATATGCCTTTTATGAGCAACTAGCTAAAAGTCGTACACTACTCGTGCGATTCCTCCTAAAATGTTTTTATTCAAAATGTAAATAAAGTTAAGAACAGCACCTTAATACACTGCTTCCTGAACTGTAGTTTTGACAAGTCGAACAATTACATGTAGATCTGAATACGAACAATATACCACCACTCATCAGCAAACAACAGTTTGGAAGCAGTTAGATGTACGTAAATCAGAAAAGAGTGGCATTTGCTCGACAGAATCACGTAAAATATTGTTAAAATTGCGAATTGTTAGAATTATGTTGAGATTTGAACTTCCAAAGTATGACTTAGTTCGATCTGTACTTCGCGTAGAAACTTTCGTATCTGTAGTACGCGCAATTTCCTCCTACTCCTACGTTTCGTTAGCGATTTTTTCGTTGTGCACAAAACGTAAAGTGAATTGTAGGTAGGATCTCCTCTGATGTATACCTTGAGATAAATAGCAACTCAAATATTATTCATAGGAATCATGTGTTTAAAAGGGGGTAGGTGTCGGTTTTATGGCGAATTCGTGGTTGTTTCTGAGTGAAAGTCGGAGCACCACGAAATGTATGCCTGTGTACGGAATATATATATAAGCGGATTACAGCAGACACACAATTTAATTTATCAGTGGGATCCTCGTTTTGTCTGGTTACAGAGGCAAATTAAACATTAAGTATAAAAACGAAATTTGTAAATTTTCCAGGGTATCATTTCAGTTTATAATTTTATTCACATGTACAATATACAGTTTACACATAATCATATTATGATATACATTTACTTTTTTGTTTTGTTATGGGTTCATTTCCATTGATCCCGCTATTTGTGTAATAATACGTCTTTTCGTAAAATGCTATTCTATGTTTTTGTAATATATTTATTTGGTGAGAGAGATATAAATATTCAAAACCATTCCTTTTTTTTTCTTCTGTTGGTTGCGTATTTTACTTATGATTTTGAAAAACATCGTCAGAACAAATTCAGATATTATTAGGTTGTGGTGTGTTGTTTACGGGGGGGGGGGGGAGTTATATATTTGCATTGGTTTCGTTTTGTTTGTTTATTTGTTGTTGTGCTATTTAACTTTGTTATTATAGGCTTCAATATACGGTTTCGATAAATCTTTTCATACTTTATGTAGCAAAGCCAACGAGGAGCGCTAGCTTAAGGACTGTAGGCGAGCAAACATCAAATATAACCTAACCATATCCCCAATATAACCACTGAGTATGATACTACGTGTTTGACTGATGTATGGCTCGGAAATTGATTCAAGATTTTTTTACTTCATTGCGTTTGCATATAATACTACACTCTTGTCGTTGTTCTCAACAGATAAAAGGTTCGTTTGTAACCATGTCTTACACACTTCACAATCGTAATTTTGATAATTGGACACACTGCATTTTGATTTGAAAAGTACCTACCACTCGAAAGATAATTCTTTGAAGCAATGGAGGCGAAACTTTAACTCTAGTTTTTGAGTAGGATCAAATGGGGATCTCAAATGTGAGATGTCAAATTCGGACTTCATTTCACTGCTACATACAAAATTCTATGTGTGGGGGTGTTATAACTAACACGTAGAAAACATGCCTCCTGTCTGTACGAAGGAAACGCATAGTCTACTATTATTACAGTAGACGAGTTGACTTCAAATATTTGTCTATGAAAGGGGTTGATACTGAAGTGTAGGATAAGATACTTAACAGTAAAACAGAAGATAGAAATACCTTATTGTGAGTTCGGCTTTGCCTCACACCGATTTGCCCGCATATTGCACGCAAAGTACCGTCTCTATCATTTGATGTCCCATTGCAATGTAAGCAATAAATACTATTACGTGTGCTTAACTCATACGCACACCAAACAACTGAGAAGTTCATAATCTTTCGGGTAGTCATCTGTTATCGGCAACGATGACCAAAAAATGGGCGATTGACTCCACGTTGCATTTATTAAATAGAAAAGTTATTGATACAGCCAATGAAGTAGTAGATCTCAAATGAAACACAAAGCAAAATGCTTCGAACAAACGAAGTATCAGATTTAAACAAAAAGTATCGTGACATGCTTGCCGTTTCTGAAATATTTTCACCACATGGGTGTAATACGTTGAGGTATTCATTTGAAATGTTTTTAATCACTCTACCATTTATAACGTATAAGAATCAGTACAAAGTACAAATTGGACTGAAATATAGCTGTAGAATTCATCTCTTTCGCTTTTGATAGAAAAAAAATGTTCCAGAAATGATTAATTTCATAAGAGCGCTGCTAGTTTTGCGTTTTCAGTTTCGTGCGAAGAACATGAGGCTATTAGGTTTAACGTATCGTTTGTAACATTCGGAATTCGAGCCAGACTTTAAGGACAATGCATTTTTGTCATGTTGCCGAATTTCCTTAGGGTGAGATTAAGTAGGGCCTTCTAAGTGTTTTTTCTGCATTGCAGTTACTTGGTTTGGTTCGCATTTGATAGGTATTTCCAATACCAATGCGAGGAAAAAACTTTTTATTGGAATGAAGTCAGTGAGTCAAGAGTTAGGGCCCTTTAAGTTTTTCGGTAGTCTGGGCCCCGGATGTTTGCATGAAGTAGGAGTCTAACTGTAGGACTCCTGGACTGATGCCGCTACTCGTCCCTAACTGCTTTTTTGCGAACAGCTTGGGTGATTTGTGTTTCATTTGGAGTCCAAAAATCTTGGTTAAAAAAATGAATTAGAAGCCTTGGACTACTAGACTAAGGTCGCTACTTTACGAATCTAGGAGCTTTTCGGGGCTGTTCTTCGTCGGGGATATTTAGAATCGCGCTGTGCGCGACCTAAGCAACGCAGATGTTTCATACAACTTTCTTGTACAAAAGGTGTCACACTAGGGTTGCGAAGGTATACTAGGTCTACGTAAGTAATAGGATTGCGTAAACTTGATATACGGGATCGTGCGGGACTTCGTCGCGTCGCAGCCTCTGCTATGGTCTCTTTTTTTTGATGAATTATATTTGAAAAATGATGAAAAAAAATCGTTAAAACTACGACTTTTTCATGGAAATATCATATTATACACTGGGGCTGTGATGTATTTTCCCTAGCTGCGTTATTATTATATTTCACTGCATATTTTGCCATTTTACAAAGTACGGAAATTTTTATGCGCAACATTTCTATACAACAAGGTCCTTTAAAAATAATTTGTAAAATATATGTTGTGTGCTGGTGTGTTGTGTATATGCTGGCTGCTCGCAGGCTAATTGTATAACATTATTGTGTAATATTGTGGTTTGAGCCGACGGCGATTGTTTAGCGTCACGGTATGCAACACAGTACTTTATAACCACTTTTGTCATAATTTTGAGTAATTCATAATAATTTTGTTCTTGTTTGGTTAAATAAATAGCTACATCGGTTGACGCATCCCTCGTTTTGAATATTTTTGTCTCGTCATTTTTTTTTGTGTTGTTTTGTTTGTTAAACAATTTTTAATATTTTTAATTCATTAGATTTACTATGCCTGTAGGTAATTACTAATGACTAAAATCCATGATTAAAATCATCTCCACTCTACTTCACATAAAAGTTATAATATTTTTAGTAAGTTAATGATAAAGTTGATGAGAGTTAAAAATTGGGTATAAAATATTCTGTGTTGTGATAGCAAAAATGTTTTCTTTTAATTATTCTTTTTCTCTATAAAAATATGCAAAGGTTTTTTTTCTCTCTCTCTATCTGACTTGTTCTTCATAATAAAATATTTTTGCCTTACACAGAGATGAGATTCGTGTGGTTTTTTTTTTCTTCTTCTCCTTCTAATATCAAAGTATATTTAGGAGGAATGGAAAGTTATACATTTGGATTTCAAACGACGAAAAACCATTTATTTTTACAAAACTCATCCCACGGTTGTGGTGGTGACGGAATGCATTTTTACCATACTAAGGAGGTAATGTAGCCTTTTCCTTCCTAGGGGAAAACCATTCACCTCGCTCGTACAGAAGAATGGCACACGATACACCGGAAATAATTTGATATACTGTGTCACGATGAGTAAAAGTATCTCGGGCTGAAGCACTCGGATACTTTTACTCATCTGTATGCGACATATCAAGTGACCTCCATCATATTGTAATCTACTATTATCATGCTTCGGGGCATAAAGTGAAGGAATTACAAAAATTTTCTCGTTATTTTAGTTCCCTTAAAATGGAAATTGATATGCGAATCTGTCTTGAACTGTGGGGCTTGGGCATTTTTGTCTGTTTTCCTCATCATGCTACAACCGACCAAATTGCCGAAAATTCAAGTTCAATGCCAACATAGATACTCAGAGTACTGTTACACATATACTTTGTACTCCTAGAGTACTAGTACTTATTGAGGAGTCGTACAGAAATGACGTCGAACCCTGGGGGACACACATCGGTCGTTTGGTCGTTTTCACGGTATTTCTGTTTTGAGCATTTTCTTTATCTATTTTAGAGGGTCAAAACGACACCTTATTTTAACCTGGTTCAAAATGCTTTTTTATAAATAGAAGACAATACACATCGTGTGCCGAATAAAGCATTTTGTACCAAGTTGCATACAATATTTTATGCAACAGAAGCATCTGAAATGTGTCGGATTTTACACATTGGAGAAATTTAGTTATCTTCTTAGGTCTAGCTTGAGCCACAGAAATGCTTGAACATTCACTACTTTACGTAAACTACTTTTTGTCGTCTTTTACTGGGGTTGAAAAGTTGAAAAATCATCGTGGTCGTGTATTCACTGATCTCGTCTCCGCCTCAGACAAACAAGTTTCACACGAACGCTTGACTTTTCAACTTTTTATCCTTAACATTCGTAGCAATTCACCATTGGAGCTTCAAAGCGTTTTTGATTCTGTTGATCAAATTTTTTGTCTTGATTGTTGAGTTTTATGTGGCTAAATCGGTGCATTTCAAAGTATTGTAAGATATTACCCGACTCACAGTACGAAATTACGTACGTGAATAATCATTTCGTATTTACGTAATTTCGTATTGCTCATGTTGGACGGTACTTTCGGATATGAGGATTAGGTCTATTGTCTCCACGAAACGTCTATACAAATTTGCATAAATTCTGTTCTTACTGCTTCTACTGCTCATCCGACATGGATAACGCGAAATTACGTAAATACGTAATGCCCATTTACGTACGACTGGGCAAATTTAAGATGATGATGGATGAAAAGCTCCTGAAGAAAGCAAAAACTTTTTGAAACGGACTACATGGGGCAATCTCTAAAAAGAAATGATTTTCTGTGCAGTCGCGGAAATGAAAACAGAAAACATGAGGAATGCTCCAAGACGATGTAGTGTTTTTCGTTGTTTGCAATTAAGGGAAGGTTTCTCAAGATCAGAGTAGTTTCTGTCACTGATAGCGATGTTGTTCACTACTTGGTCGTTTGCTAACAAATATTTTTTTATGGTCTCTTTGTTGAGACTTCAATTTTTTGGCTGATTCTTAAAATAGAAAATTAAAGGAAATTTCAAATCAGCTAACCCATTTTCTTGGGGCCGCACTCTTAACAACAAATTTAGGTGACTTATCATCTACAAGGAAAATTTATGGACAAAATTAAGGTTTGCATGTTCTACACATTCCATTTCATTTACAAATCTAATTTGGTAAAATATAACAAAAAAAAAATGAATATTGGCTTGGCCTT
>JANTFA010059893.1:0-14903 GCA_026413405.1 Phytosciara flavipes | reverse complement strand
ACCGTCCCAGTTTATACTGTGGCCTTTATTTCTTGTAATGTGTTTAACGATTGCAGATTGTTTGTACTCTCTTCGGCTGACGTGCCTTGTTGCTCTTCTTTTCTAATTTCGGAAGGGCGTTCAGTTTTTCCGATGTATGTTGATTCACAATTTAGACAAGGAATTTCATAAATTGATGGTGGTGTTTTTTCTTCTCTGTCTTTCAGTGATTTCAGCATGTGTAAAATTTTAACTCGTGGTGTGAATGTGATTTTCCATTTGAGTTTTCTTCGCAGTATTCCAGCGATTTTGTTTGATAAATTTCCGATGTATGGTATTGGAATCCATGGTTCTTTTTTCGGTGGATTTTCTTCTTCAACTTGTGAAATATTTGGACGAATTGTTATAATCGGACTGATTGTTGCCTAGAAGTAGAATGGATGGTATATTTTAGTCCAATATAACTCGTTCAGTCGAGATGCTCCCTTTGAGAACCATTCTCACTTCCTATCACTTTCCGCATAAAATTTGTAGATATTTGAATCTGAGAACCAAAAAGTTTCAGCTAAAATATCAAAAAGTGTATTTAGCACTTCGTAGTCGATTTCGTTAAAAGAATAGCGTGGAAATGTATCTTCGTTTATTTGTGAATTGCAAAAACTTCCATTCGAAAGAATCCTAATGCTTTAAGCTTTTACCATCATTATCCGTTAAAGTTTCTACTGTAGAACCCGAAAATGGATACAGAAGAAGGTGTTGTGGCCAATTTCTGTTCTTGATGTGGTTACGAAATATGAAATATTTAAAGATTAAATTTCCATAGAATATAGAACCCAATTTTGATATTTTATTTATAAGATAAACCGTGTGTAAGTGCACACAACGGTGCGGTATAAGTCGAGAGATAAGAATGCCTGAATGAATTCTCGATATGCGATAATATCACTTTCAAAAATAAAATATCATTCCATGATTCAATATAACCAAAGAGAGATAGAGATCCTCGTCGTTGTGAATATGAATACACTACACAACCGTTCATATTTGTAATAAAATCCACAGGAAAATTTTTACAAATAAAAATTTCCCTTTTCTTCATCACTATCATTCGGAATACTTTCGCAGACAAATCCACACGATAATATAGAGCAAAATTGAATATTATTTTCATATGAGTCTTGAATCCTGACAGATTCTGTGTACAAATACTCCAGACGACTGACTGTGTAGTATGGATGTGTTGTGCATAAAGTGTATTCTTTCGATGAGCACCGATATTTTCTGATTTCGAAAGATTCATAGCGAATACCGCATCTAATCGATCATGAATTGAATATAGCGCGAAGCATTCCGGACGTGATAAACGTTTCACCTAAATAAGAAGCCGTTTCAAGACTTTATTTTTACACTCCAAATATTTCGTATTGAAATGTATGAATGCATGGCGATGAGAGATGGTTGCAAATAAGACGTGTAGAATGCAACCATCCCAAGTATTTAAAGTATAATCGGCCAGACTCCAGAAAAATTTCCATGCATCACAGTCCGTTTTGCAACTCATCAAAAAAGCTCTGTATTCGATTAGAGTTTGCGAATTTTTTTTTCGAGCTAAGTCACAAAAAAAATGTAGGGACGAGCCGCTGGAAATTGTTTGCATCTGTTTGTAGTATGAGAATGAGATCGCTGTATTATCCCGCGCACTTCCTACGGGTCTCAAGCTTTCACTCTCGAGTTTGTAAGACGTGGATTTCGGATCCCTGAGTAAAAGGAAACCCTTTGTGACTGGCTAGAGGTGCCAAATCAGCAATAAAAACATATAGAGAGCCCGTAAGAGTAATGTTCGACCTGTAGATAGTTGTCCATAGCATACATCTCAGGAGGACTCTGCAACACTGCATCTTCCGATCGTTCCATTCAGAATCTTCATCACAGCAATTTCAATAGTTTCGTTTGAAGTCTAAAGGCCTGTACGCAGATGACGTCACACTTTTACAGTGCTGTCATCAGTTTAAAATCACTAAACATGAAAATTATGCACTCAGCTGATGGGTGACGTCATTTATGTGCGATCCTAATTTGAGAATTTTCCTCTGAAAACAATCCACCAAAATCGAGAAAAGGGTAGGTAACAATAACGGTTGATGTGTTAAACTCTTAGTGTTTTCTGCGAGGGGCATATTTTTGTCGTCGATTCCTTGTCAAATCTTTGAAAAACCCATTGAAAATTGACAATCCTTTGTCAATGAAATTTGCGAATATCTGCCCCTCGAGGTAAACTGCCAAATTAGACTTTGTACGTAGGATGCCGAGCGGGTAACCATTGCGGAATTTTTGGTACAAGCCGTTTGAAATGTTGGAAATAAGAATTGGAATTTTTGGAAATGAATTGGAAATAAATGGAAATGGAATTGTTGGTACAACACCTCGCAGGATGCAGAATGTTGCAGAGTAGTTTTAAGATGTATGACTTTTATGGACAACTAGCTGTATGTCGAAAACCCAAACTTTTACAGTAAAACTTATCATATGAAAATGAAATTTCATTCACTTAGCTCTGTTTCAAATATGCTCTGATAGTGTCAGTTTTTTTCGGAACTTTTTCATTTTCGTTATAACTCGCTGAAGCAACACGTCCTCTTTCTGAATTTTGACTAATTGGTCATGATTTTCATGTCATTAGGAAAATTCCTCTCTTTCTGCTAATAATCCATTTTAGTTTAGTTCACACTTAAAAGAATATCAAGCGACGTCCTTCTGAACCCACAACCATAAGAAATGCACACTCCAGTCTGGAAGGAATAAAGTCATTTAACTTCGTGAACCTTAAATAACCTTTAAAAAAACTCCATCTGCACACGAACGACATATATTCGGGTGAAAAAAGCGAATGAGATTGGGGTTATTATAACAAAGGTTGTTAGCGAGATCGCAATTTAATTTTTTTTTCGTTGTTGTAGATATTCTTTAATACCCTCTCAGTAATGCAGCAATAACGACTTCGCCATATTATAATGGTGACACAAAAAAGGAGAAACAACAACAACAACTCACACTAGCTGCCAGTGTTTGTATATGTATTCCATACGTTCTATCTATCTAGAAAAAAAATCACCTAAATTTAGCAACAGCAAGGGAAAAAGATATATAAAACAGAGCTTTGAAATGAAAATAAAATTTACATAGAAATCCCATTGGAAGACCTTGTTTGATATTATGCAATACACAACAATACAATACCCTAAAACGTATAGCTCCTCTCTCTCTAGTCTGTATTGTATAGGTACAATCCATGCTTCGGTGGCATATCCATAAGCATAGCGCCTTTTGTACATATGCCATGCAGTCAGTGGCGTATTTTAAATATTCATTGGAAAACTAAAATATCAATTCTTTAGTTTTTTATGGGGAAGTTTAATTTAATGTGTCTGCAGCTAGCGAAATGTCTTCAATGGAATTGATTGCGCGAGGTGCAAAACAGCTTTAAAGCTCGTCGAACAAAACGTTTTCACATTCCACTTTAGTTCGAAATAAAGAGGAAAATCAATTGCTGAACGAGCGATAGCATAGAAATCGACTAGATTTGATACTCTAAAATTCGAATGATTTGAATAGGATGGGAGTACGACTAGCAGAACTCAGCAAATGTCCATTACACAAACGAAATTGAAAGAATCGTGCTAGTCGGTTTTCTTAGTGCAGTCAATTGCAGATAGAAATTTTTGCAGACACCAGTTGCGTTCGTGACTTCAGAATATTGACAGCCATTTTTTTTTCAGAAATAGCGAAAACCTTCACTTCAAGTTCGGCTAAGATTTTAGTTGTCTTATCTATCTGTCTCGGCACTTTGCATGCTTAGAATGGAATCTCACATGGTTTTGTGATGCCCTAAGAACTTTCCGCGGCTCCTAATGAACGCCGGGACATTGGCAGAGGTAAGTCAGTCTCTCAATTTTTTTCCCCGGTTGAGCGTGAGAATGTATTTTGAGTGTTTTGAATAGTACAGTTTTTCGCCTGTCTGGCTATACTAGTGTCTCTCCATTCAAGTTTGAAAGCCTTTGCTTCCCATACATTTATCAGGGAGTAGAGACTGCGAGACAAGCGAAACTGCGATACCTGGTTCTGAGATTATTTTAGCGAGCTCGTCTGCTCCGATATTACCTCCGATATTGCTGTGACCAGGAACCCATATGAGTGTGACTAGATTCTTCCTGCCCGCTCGTTGTCTAATTCATCCCTGCATTCTAAAGCTGGGGATGATGCAAATCTGTTACTAGCCAGATCTTTAATTGCTTCTTGGCTATCAATGAAAATGTTTATCGGCAGACAAAAATGATCATTACAGATTGTGTCAGAGTCTTCAACTAAGTCACCCTATGTTTTTGGAGCTTTTTTCGTATGTAGATTACTGCCTAATATTGACTTATATTGGGAAAGTATATCTGAAAGGAGCATAGTGAGGATGAAGAACACATTTCGTATAACTGAATTGCCAAAAGCCGATTCAAATCAAACTTCCGTTTTACATATTATCTGTTCTGGTCTAACCTCGGCTCCTAACTGCTTTGTGTGTTTGTTCAACTTTGTATACCTTTCGCAATGAATATATTTTATGCGTAAGGAGATTATACAATACAAAATGCCATCATCGTATACCCGTGAATTATGTGCTATCTAAAATCTACCCTTTTCCCGGCAAAAAAAATGAGGGGATTGATAGAAAAAACCTATTGGATAATAAATTCCGAACCAAATGTTTGGATTGCCATTTATTATAATGGTTTGGGTATACTAAAAGGAGCACAGCGTACGCAATACTCTTGTATAAATCGATGCAGTTTAAAGACGATTATTTTGGCATTCAACTTTATACAATTTGGCTACGAGGGGTTAATTTGATAGTGAAAACTATTCAGCAAATTGTGTTACAATTTTATGAAAATTCTGTTACCGTGGAATGAAGTACGACACGATCCCCACGACAAAAATAAAACAATTTCGTTGTTTGGCTTACAGCACTTAACCAGTGGACACTACATCATTCCACACTTTATAATCAATTGTAATGTAATCTCAACATTTTTCCAAGTGGTACCCATACCCATGTCTATAATCATATCTTTGTTGTCTTAATGTTAGATCCAAACCACGAACTTGTGTGAAGGTCTCGTAAATCAGTTATTTTCATCAAAACTCTTGAACTTTGTTATGTTTTTGAACGAGCATTGTATAGTCTTATCACTCACTTCACTTTCATATCATTCGAGATTTGCCGCTTAGCGTACTTACAGAAAGATATGCAAAATGAACTCAGACGTTCGTTGGTCACTTCTTATTTGGCATGTGGCACTTCTTTGTTGTTTTGAATTATTTATTTGAAGATGTGAAAGCATTAAACGATGATGGTGCATGTAATCATCTAATATACCGATTACCGAAGCAATGTCTTTCCTGTCACAGACATGGTTATTTAGCTTTTGTCGAAAATTCCTGCAGACAAATAGAAGACAATTAAAAGAAGTCTAGAACGTGACAATGAATTTGCCGAAAAGTTTAGAGTAGAAATGTCTACTCCGTTCACATGTGCAAATATTGGCAATCAACACCTAAAGAAAAGAATCTCTCGAAAGATTCGCCCGACCATTGCCATGACGTTGATATTTTTCTTCTTCTTCTCCATCGTCTCCCTATCTTACGTAATACTTTAAATATACCTACCTTCCATGCTAAATAATTCAATAAGTCGGGACTTTTTTTTCAATTATTGTTGTACATGTAGGTGTTAAAGGTGAGCCGATTTGAAAAAAGAAATATTTCTCGGAAAATGTTTTAATGATTTCGGCAAATGGAGAGGTAAAAATGTTGACTAATTGCAAATTGATTGAATTAGATTTTGAAAGGGACAGGCTAATTGGTAATAAAAACCGTGTCCTAAAATTGAAAAGAGCACGAAATCCAGAAATATGGAATCTTCAAAGGCATTCAATTTGTACTGACGAAACGTCTTTATTGAATTCATTTCCAATGAATATTGTCAATTTCAGCTTTCAGCGTTTGAATGAAAAGTTTAATTATTCGCAGTGGGAAATGAGTACAAATTTGAGAGTTCATTTCAACAATTTGACTCGTTAACACATTGAATGGGGAAATGTGATTTGGTAGCCCTACTGTCTCAAGTACTAGCAACTTTGAGCATGAAAATAATGCGGATACCAGAAAGGAACTGGACGAAAAATTTCACTCACTTCGCTCGTAATTACAATTTTACTTTTGACTTTTGTGGTGACATTTGTTTGTTCTGCATGGTACAGCGAATAAGGCAACATTAATAATTCAACATTAAAAATCAAATTAAATGATTTCGAACTTTTCTTCACATGCCAAAGCGCAAGGTAAAAGCGCCGAAAAATACCTTCGGTCGTTTATATTCACTGACATTGAAACGACCCTATGATTTCTCCTACTTGCATGTTGGTCAATACTTTGAGATAACCGTACAGAAGATATATTCTGACAGAAGAGAGGCCTGCGGGAAGTGACACCTGTAGTTCGTTCTGTGAAGTGTTCAAATAACGATATCAATTGGCTTGATAGCGAGAGTAAGAGTTTAGACGCTGTCGTAGCGCTGTGAGAAGCTGTCGATGCACCTCCTTCCACCTATCCTCTTCGCAACAAAACGAATGTTTGCCAGTGTCTATCAGTGTCACCAGGCGTAATTCATTTACGAAGATATGCCCAAAAGGCTGGCTGGAATTCATTTAATTTTAGGAGTTTTTCTTTGATACTCTAAAGTCTTCGTAATGTTTTTCTCTCGTTTTATTATTTTCCTGTATATCATCTTAGATCCACACCCTTTAGCATATAACGTAAAAAAAATAAATATTTTTGTTAGAATGGAAGATATAATAATAAAAGTAATGCATTCAGACATAGTCTAAGTATTCGCTGGTTCGCTTAAATCTTTATAGAAATAAAAGAGAGGATAGCTTTTTTAAGGATTATTTATGGTTGCTTTTCATGATTTATTTCACATGAAATTGTATATATAATGTAATATGGCTGACATGACGAAATAAGAATGAACATAAATTTTGTGTGGTATAATATGTGTGTGTATGCGGCCTTGCGTTGTTTCTTGTGCACACACAGCCACAGGCAAATAATTGTAAGAAGTTGGCGGCTTTTTTCCCGGTTCATTGGAATAACAAACTATTCCGTTGAAGTTTTATGTTCTAATGTATCCCCATGATTGTGAACAGTTGCACATGAGTCACTAATCTAGTACTTCCAAAGATATATGTCTTCTCTGATATGACACATTATAGAGATAAAGTCTCAAGAAAAAAATTTCCTGACTTCTCCTTGCAGTTTGTCTACCTTCTAAGCCGTGTCGTTTCGCATTAGTAACTTATGCAGTCGAGTGATTAATTCTTTTTGTGTAGATTGTCACTCAAGGCAGTAGACAGATTGTGAAAATATATATCGTGTGTCTAAATAATCACTCATCACTAAGTTCATTGAGTTCACTTCACTTCACTTTCATCGACTTTTTTTTACTAAAAGAAAAGCGCAAAGGAAGAACGAACGTATATACTGAACACGTAGAGTTGAACCTCGTTTTTCCCGATTCAATTTAAGGCCAGGTAAAATCGTCTTACAGCGCATGTAAACATTGCAATAGTAGACCGCCCGTTTCAGAAGTTAACAACTGTTACATGAAGAGCGGAACGAGCCAAGTTCAACACTAGAAAACCCAGATCTTATCTCGTTCTAGTGTTGAACAGGAATTTCAATCTCACCGGGAAATGAAAGTCTTACAGGGAAATGGAAGTCTGATGAAATCATGAATGCAAAAGAAAAATTTCAGCGGGGAATTAAAGTCCCACCGGAAATATGATCTTAACCAGGAAGTGGAAGTCTAATCTGGAAATGCAACAGAAAACAAGAATCGCTTCCCAGTCGCTTTCAGATGAGACTAATTTTTCTGGTATCCTTGATTTTCGCCAATCGACTTCCCGGTGTCTAGAATGCGTGACTTGAGCACACACGACTTGAGAAATTACCCTGCTTTCTAGCATGAACATTAGAAATTCGGAGGCGTATACAATCGGAAGAGGATTTGCATTTCTTTCTGAGTAATTGGTGAAACACTTGCAATCGTGCACGCATACAGATATTTTGAAGGCTTTTTGACGTTTCAAATACAAGGGTTCATGCAAGGAGCAGTGCTATGGTTATGATGCCGGTTGCTTTTGTTGCTGAGTTTCATTCTTCTAAAAATACAAACAATTTAGCCCATTCAATATGCTCGACTTCAATAGATCTAATCATATTTCCACCATAATTCTATTATACGAAGCAAACTAATTTGCTGGAAAACGCCCCACATTTTCCATAAAACTCATATTCACAGCCATAAATGTTTACGAGCCTACCCATTTTACTTTGATTTAAAATCAGTCGCTCCCAGCGACTTGTTTGCTATTATGTAAGATGACACTCCATTTACATTTTATTTACAATCTTTATGAATTCACATGTGCAATAATTTACGAGTGATCGTAAAAAATTAACTTCCTGCTTTTATCAACATTGCCGGAAAATATATATTTCCATGGAAAAAAGGGACGACGGAATTGCGTCAGAAATTATTTTGTCGTTTTTCAATCTGATTTGTGGTTTAAATGTTTAAAGACCTAAAGTTTTGATTCGGGTTGAAACATTTGACAGTATGGAAAGCAGTATTAGGGTGAAACCATAGCACTCTGGCATCGAGCACTAACATAGAAAATATGTGGAGTCTGTAATCATAGTAGACTAGGCGTTTCTTTCGTACAGACACAAGGCATGTTTTCTTTGCGTTAGTTAAAACATCCAATTCATGCAACTTTGTATAGATGTATGCGTAAAATAGACTCCAAATTTGACATCTCACATTTGAGTGTTGGTGCTTGAATCTAGAGTGCTATGGTGAAACGTTTGTTTTCGACGACTGAACCTTTCACACTTTGTTTTAGAGGAACTAGATTGCTAAAGGAGCGGTCAAGCCAAATGATATTGCTAACTGTATACGAGGAGTGTTTCGATATGTAGTTGAAAAATCATGAATGGATAGCGTCACCTATCCATCATTTTTCTGGTATTTAGTTAAACGGCTTCAACACATCACCAAGAAATTTGTTGAAAACTTTACCTTTCGTACCAGTTGCCAGTACATATCTCGAAGCACTATGAGAAAATCAAAGTCTTTCAGTTTCGATTTTCAATAACATCCTATTTTAGTCTTGAAATGGGGAATCTGTTTTGCGTGCATCTCGTTCTATATTATGAACTAAAACGATCAATGACTACACTATTACGGCCTAAAAATCTAATTATCCCGAAACTATGTTTACCCGATACAGATTAATATACTGAACTCGTCTCAATCCCTCTAAAACTTTCAAAATTGTGTTTGCAATTACACCGTCCTTTCTGCACAAAACCTGTAAATACATATACCCAGAGATAAAGCCTTTTCTACCATTAGGCATCCGTACGCTACACACACCCAGTCCTCATTCGAATCATGTATACGAGCACCATAATATTCGATATGCTTTTGAATTTCACTTCAGCTTATAAACTTGCAATTGTTTGCTTATGGATAATCGGAAATATAAACTGTGAGATACTTGAGCTGTGTATAGCATGAGAATGTGTGGTGGGCATCCACATAAAAAGCCTTTATCGAAAAACAGGAAAAGGAAACCGATTTACGTTCTGTAGAGTATACTGGAGGGTTCGTTTGTTTTATGTTTGCTGTTTATGCTGTAGATTATTGTTTGTCCTTTCAACTGAAAATAGTTCGTGGATATTTCCGGTGATGATTAGAAGCATCTCGGGTAAGCGTTATCATGTTTTATACCAACCATGTTGCCAACAATGTCAGCTAGAATTTTGATTTGATTCTTTCGCGAAGAAACTTAGGAGAGGAACTTCTGATCTGTTGTCTCGGATAAACATCTGTTATCAATAAGAATGAGAAAAAAATAAATGAAAATCTCCGACTCATTCGATTTTATTAGCAACGCATGCTTCAACATTTGAGGTAAAAGATTCGAATTCAACATTTTGAAGAAAAAATTTCATCGAAAGAAGTAATAGAATCGATAAAAATACTGTTGATAAGTCATTTGGATTTGTGGTTTCTTTCCATCTCGTAATCGTGTAGTTTAACGTGTGGAAGTGAGACGGAAGATATGACATGAGCAACGTAGAACGATTACGAGATAGAACTCAGACTCATACATCTCAAATTTTGTTCTTAAACTGAGTTAAATGTAACGCGATGAAACGATTGGGAGGAATCGATATCAGACATGCAATCGATATGTCACTGCCTTGCTTTTTATCACAATTGGAGCTACGAAATGTTCAAAAAATCTGGGAATCATTCGTCTAAGACGTTAAGACCGATCTAATTAGAAATTCACTGGAAAAACCAGCAAACACGGAATCTGATGTTGGGTTACAGGCAATCCCATCACCACAACTCGGCACCCACTTAACAAACGGTGAGTTTTTAAATTTCATTGGCTTTACGACTGGGGTCACCCCTGTGTTTGTGGAGATGTTGTGGATGAATACGGACGTCATGGTCTTGTTTGAAGGCGTCTGGGAACGATTCCAATACACGCAGTATGCAATAACCACCATGTTGCTCAACACCAGGTGGAACGGCCTGATGAAATGAACTTAATTTCTTTGGCGAGAGACAGATCGATACTATGGGGTATCTCTGGTCGTATTTGAATCAGGCATCTAGCCGATAATTTTATATTCATACCTATTGCCACCGAAACGTCGGGGGTAACTTGGCTTTGAAATTCATCAAACAAATTGATTAGCAAAATTACGAAGGCAAAATCGATCATGGGATTGATACCTCCAATTTGAAAGAAGTAGTTGAATTTAAACTTTCTTTCTAAGCAATCCTTGGTGATAGACGAACAAATCGTATCCCTGCGACATTGTGAAGCATTTAAGGAAAGGTTTTGAGAGTGCTACCTGCTAGGATGTCAGAAATCCGTTTCCAGAATATATCACCAATAATCCGGGCCATGTGTATCCCTGTGATTGATTCTTAATAGAATGCCGAATAAGACCGAAAATCAAACAACTAAGTTCTTCGAGTGCATAAGCAAACAAATTTTGCACTGCTACTGCATTTGTACAAAGCCTCTAACACTGAAGGATTCCTCAAACAACCTAATGAAATCCTATCAATTAAGCACATTTTCTAAATTGCCACAATTTCATCGCGTCAAAGACTTTGATTGCATTGCGGAATCATTAACAATATAATTCCAACGAGCTGTTGTATAGTGTGTAGTAAACTACGCCAAGGCAAATACAGAATGGATTCCGTGTGTTTCCATAGGTATATACAGCGCGCACACAAACACCGACTGGGAATAATGGGGAGGAATGAGTTATATATGGGCGAGCGAAATGTTTACGTAATTTCATTGCAAAACATCACAACAACAAAATTTTATTCACAACATGAATAATAAACTCGTTTACTTAGAGGAAACATTGGTACACACATACAGAATGTGTTGGCAATGATGTAGAAGAGGTAAATGACATCTTGTCACAAATAATAGGTATACCTACGCCAGGATATAGCATACAAATTTATGCTGAAGGATACACTCTATATATCCAAGTGATGTTTGTTTCAACATGTCGTGGAAACAAAAAAGGAATTATAATTCCAAGACATTTAGACAAAATGATGTGCAAAGGGGGAATTACTTATATTCCATCTGTATCTTGATGTTACAATATAAATTGCGCTCTTATACACACAACAGGAGTGGAAGTCTTTGGAGATTTAATTTTATTCACAAAATATCGTTTTGTAAGCTCTCTCTGTCTGCACAGAGTGTATTAGGCTGAATGTGTATTATGTCACTACATTTCGTTCGTCATGCATGTACCTACAAGCTTCCGGTGTGTATAAAGACTCCCCCCTTCGTTCATCCTCAAATTCGATTCAGGATTATGTTTTCTGAAACAATGAATTAAAATCGGTCTACAGGCATTCGTTTCATCGTTTGCAGAAGGAGAAGGATACCCATAATGGTCCTGGTTTGTGTTGATGAACCTTTTAACGCTTCTATGTTTCATGATTTATATCTCTTGGTGACGACACTTTCCTTCGCTACATATCTCTGATGGATTCAAATTGTCCGTTGAGTTGGACACACGAACAATTTTGCGTCGATGGGATCGTAGATTGTACTGCATTTCCTTTAGTTTAGCATTCGGTGACAAGGAATCGAAATTCAATATGAATCGCAGCACCATCAATGATGATAATCCGCTGTAACAACCCTTGATGGGTCAGAGGCTACTAAGGGTTGAATGCCAGCATCTCCCAACAATATATTTGTCAGCAAACCGTGCGAAAGTTTTTTCCACCAATCAGCTGTGTTTTGTACACACGTCAATCAGCTTTTTTCTCTGCCACGGTTGGGAATCGAACTCACGCACTGGCAATTTCAATCGTTTAGTGGAAAGCAGACTAGCTAACCACTACGCCATTGAATTGTCATCTCCCTATCAACGGGAAATCGCTCGTGGCTTTGAGAAGCTTTGGCCTTATACTGTGCAGACTAGGCCATTGAATATAAATAATTTTCCGTTGAAAATAATTCGAAAAAAAAGGGTTGCAATGTCGAATAACAATCCAGCGCTGACATATCACGCACATAAATACACGAAATTGGAACGAACGTCGTGTGATGTTTTGCAAATTGTGTGATATGAAATTCGACACGACGTAAAGAGTTTGAATTTAAAGCCTACTTTAGGACGACGGCGTCGTTGGCTATCCTAACATGAATACCACAAGAAGACTTTTTTCAAGCTATGCTGTTTGACATTGCATATCTAGGTATTCTCATATCGATGTTGGAAATGATGATTTCAGTTCAGTTGCAATTAATGCATCGAATGCAGTGAACATTATGCAGTTTTTGTCGCAACGATCTACTGGTCCATTGCTTTTGGTTATTTTAGTTTCACATATCTCTGTATCGTTGAGTACAGCCAGACTTTAACCATTTTCCCCCCATTAAATATCCAAAATTCATTTCCGAAATTTTTTTCCTTCTTTTTTTTCCTATTTTCATCCCGTGTCGAGAAGACGTCGACATCGAGTAAAACTCATAAAAATTCATGTTGTATATTACAAATGATAATCGGCTTTTCCCTGTGACAAGCACACGAAAATGCATTATTTATTAAATTTGAAAATTTATGTCGTCCTCAATCCTCAATGTATTCATTTATATGAGATGCGCTGCTGCTACCTTGCACATATACAAATTTTTTAACGTTTAAAGTTGGAATATTTCTGGGATAAAACGAATACAAAATTGCAAGTAGATTGGCTTTCGACATATTTTTTTTTTGAAGAGACTGATACATACGAGAAAAACTTGGAGTTGAATTATGACGAAAAATGTTTTTATTTATACGTTTGAGGGTGACTGGCACTGCTAATAATGTTTCGATTCAGACAAGTCGACGAAAAACAGTCATTGTCATTTATGTAGTGCAGAGTTGAAAGTGAATCCATTTGATGGGTTGATGATTTTCAAGAGAAGAGTTAAAAACGGCAGTCACAGACAACGTCCTTCCATACAATTTGAGCTCGTCGGTGAAGGTTGAAGGTCTTGTTTTAACAGTGGAATGGATGAGAAAATGACTGAAATTTCGAGTAAAGTGCTGCATGTTGTCAATAGCACTTAAATAGCACATAAAATTCAAAATGGCAGCTGGCGGCCATTTTCTTTAGATCACCGAAAACAGAACTGAAAAGACCATGAATTTAGGATGAAATCACTGTACGGTGGATCAGCTCGACTTGGGCTCAATCTATGAGCTCTAACTTCCGAATCTGTGATTTGATTTTGACAAACTTTTTCAATAGACTAAAATAAAAAACATCGTGCGGTGCCAATAATTGACACCGTGGGCACCGTAAGTGGCACCGCACTAAACTACATTTGATACTGAGAAAAATTTTGACTGCGAAGGCCTAAAGTACGTGGAATTTGAGAATTATGACAATCGCTCAAAAATTACTTGGTCTATATGCGTCGCATATTGTGCGAAGGTCCTAATAAATTTGAATAGACCTTTTTTCTACAGCTGCGGGTACTCTGTAAAAGAGCAATATTTGTGAAACGAAGGAATTCAGCGATGCTGAGAAGTATAGTTCTGAAGTAGGATATTATGTCATTCATTAGGTATTACTCGACCATGAATACTATCGAAAACCGACTATCGGGGTCCAAGTCTTTTTTTGGTTTTTTTGAATCATTGTTGATGTTTGAAGCAAAACAAATGAAAATTTCATGCTAGTTATTTTTGGGTATTTGGAAGCAAAGTTCATCAACATGAGCGTAAAGCGGCCGCAGTGAAAAAAGCTTAAAATATATCTGGCACTAATTCGACCATATTCCTGGATCTGCTGGAACTGCCCATCTTCGAGCTTAAACTAGCAATATTTGTGAATACAAAACGTGGAGAAAAGAGTCTCATTAAGATCCTGCCGACGAGCAGACATTTTTTTTATTGATGATTTGGCGTCTCTCGATGACCACAAAAGGTTTCCCTTACTGATGGATTCGGATTCGACGTGTTACAAACGCAAGGGTGAAAGTATTAGACCTTCGTACGGGTCTCAAACTATCATCTCAGTTAATCAGATAAATTATTTCATTGTACAGTAGCGCAAGGTTTCTGCCACTGTTTCGATCTGAGAGAATGCAAAGCAGCAATTTTTTTTTGTTTAAAAACATTAAAAAAATTGCCACATCTCATCAGGCTATGGCGACAGTGGCAAAGATGGCCTGATGAGATGTGGC
>JANTFA010059782.1:0-14906 GCA_026413405.1 Phytosciara flavipes | reverse complement strand
AAAAGAAACGTGCGATAGTAAAACGGATCGGTAATTATGCGTTTTATATGTAAAAATTGATATGATTAAATCTATCGAACCATCAAACACGTGAAACTTTACTCATTTATTCAAAAAAAATGTTAGAATGTATGAAGAGGTATCTCACCACTACCGCAAATATATCGTGATCCCTTAGAAAAGGAAGTGGTTGTGGATGTTAATAAGTTGATGAGTTCATGAGTTCATCCCATCTATCAAATCTTCTCACATCTGCCGCAGTTGAATATCAATCGACGCACTTTTGTAATCTCCACTATAAAAATGACAATTAAAAGTGAACACAGTCGCTCTATTTGAACTGAAGACATTTATAAGTGAAACCAAAGATTCGCAGTCATTTCGTAAACGATGAAATCATTACATCTGCTACTTCTTTTGTTTGAAGTATACCTACTTTCATTCTGTGAATGTATTTGATGCAACATCTTTCACTTCAATTGACTGTAACATGCGCTTTGTTATATAAATGACACAACACTTCGGTTGAGTTGATGTTTAATTTCGTTGTAGTCGTTGATAACAGATGTACAAAGTCGCTGTCAAAATTGTTCATTGTGGACAATATACTTTTACTAATATCGATTCAAAACAATGGAGGATTTCGCTCATGAAGTGAGTGTTAGTGGGTCTACCCAAACGTCAAATACATTCACTTGTAGGGGGCACAGCTGGGGGCAATCTTGCAGGTTAATTTACAAGTTTCTTCAGTTCAGTTCTTAAAGATTCTTAAATCCCAAAAAGCTTGTATGGGACATTCCATGGTTGGTTACATTTCCAACAGTTTTTACCATTATTTGTAACAGCTGCACCAATCGTTAGTGAGAAAAATAATATTTTCACCATATCTTCCTTCAGTTTTGAACCTATTTTCGGCACGAAATAAGCGTATTGTCGACATCTTTCAGGGAAAAAACATTTTTCTGCAAAAGGTTGCCATCAGCCCGAGTAAGTTCAAAATTTAGCGAGAAACCAACCGCAATTTCTTATAAAGAACATTTCAAATCCAGTTTGCTGAATCCTCAAACAGAGTGATTTTAAAGTTGTCAGAATGGTCTAAGATTAGTTAGCAGGAAAACGACACATTGGATGGTTGGCTGCGTTACATTTTTGTGATATTTTGAACTAGCTCAAGCAAACGGACACCTCTTTACCTGAAGGCGATCGCATTTTGCGTATTTTGAGTCCCATGTAACGTAAATAGGTTCAAAACTCACAAAAACTTTGGTGAAAATATTATTTTTCTTCTCTTTCACCACTTAAAGAACTTTGGCCATATTTACGCAATTGCTCGAGCTATTTCAAAATGTGTCACTCCCTGGGTATATAAAGAGAATTGTAATGAAACATCAGATCGAAGAGGAAAAATTTCTTCTTCTTTCTCAAAGAGAAGGTTCAATGCAAACTATATCTTGCAAATTGCCTTGTAACTATTCGTATAGGCCTACATGACCGACCTACACCATGACTTCTGAACCACGCTAGGTAACCAATTTGCCTCATTAATCGATTATTATTATAGTGTTCAACAATTGAATATGGAAAATCAAAATTTAATTAAATTTAATGCACCATAAACCTGAAACCTAATTGAAAGTCAGACACGACAATGAATGCTTAGTAGGTTTTAAACTGAAAGAGCAACTTAATTTGCAATTTTAAATAAAAATTTCGAACAAAAACCAATATGAAACGATAAAACCTAATTAATTGCCCAATTCATACATTTTGAAGAAATAAAAAAAAAGCTTTTCGTTTGGGCATTGAACAGAACTAAACCTTACGTACCAACAACCACAGTAAATCCAATCTGAATGCCAATAAGGCAAAGGTACACCAGAGAGTTAATTGGATTGTTTTTCGAGGTATTAAATTTATAAATTATTTTAAACACATGCACCGAACCTAAAATTGAATATACGATTTTGCATGAGATAAAATTCAATATTAAACCATAAAATCGATTGCATTCAATTTATTTTCGACGATCGTTAGTAATGAGAAAAGAATCGGAATCGTTTGGGTGATATACGAAGAGAGTGTGAGAGTGAGTGAGAGATACACAAAAAGAATAGTGTAAAACAAGAACTTTTCAAAATAAACTCACAATTTCACGGTCAGATTATTCATCAAATTTTCATTTTAAATTGAAATTCTTATTTTTGTGGGCCAAACAGCGCCCAATCTGTTTACCTTTTACAAACAAAAGGTATACTTAATTCGTGATTTGCACGGTTCGGTTATATAATTCTCTCTCAAAAAACAAATCTTCATTACGAGAAGCTCAAACGGTGTACGTACAACATAATGGCAAGTAATCGTTCTGAAACTCTTTAAACATTACTTAAGGTAACTTTACTACAAGGTACAAAGCGAAGCATAAGAGAGACTCGTACGAGTAACATAGCTGGTTGTCCATAAGAGGGAAGCAACTTAAAACTGCTCTGCAACATTTTATTTTTCAAATCATTCATTCCCCCCTTGCTAAAAGATAAATCAAAGAAATTTCAAAAATCCCGTTCGAAGTCTCATTTATAGAATGAACTCTGACAAAAAATTCATCAAAATTTAGTGAAATTAAAAAAAAAATCAAAAAACACTAAAATCTAAAATGGCGGCTGCCAGTCGTTTTCTTAGGTCGTCGAAAACCGTTTTACCGCTTAACGGTCATCACTACCTTTCAAACAAAAAGAAAAGTTTACGAAAATTGAATGTAAGCAAAAAACATTGAAATCCAAGAGCTGGGAGCCATATTTTCAGGTCACTGTTCACACACCACCGATTTTACGGTCATCATTGCCTTTCAAAATATTCATGAAAATCGGATGAAATTTACTCGAAATGTCGACAAAAAACTCTAGCTCGACTTAAGCTCACTCTACGGGCTCTAACTTCCGAGCTCACGAATAGGAACGACAAACGTTTTTTTTTCATGATTGGTGTAGTGAATAACCTCTAATTTGCACTATCTGTCAACTTTGTACGAGCAAATACTGCCGGTTAATATACGAGAGAAACCTCAACAAGACCTCAAAAATAGCTTCAACTTGTCCATATCTCTGGATCGGCTCGACCGATTTTGCTCATCTTCGGTCGCAAACTAGAATTTGTGAATACAAATCGAAGAAGAAAAAACCCATCAAGAATGCTTTCGTTTTACTCAAGTTTTATTGCTGTTTTGGCATCTAGAAGTGACCACAGAAGGTTTATCCTCACTTCGGAATTCGAACTCGACGGGTTACAAATGTAAAAGTAAAAGAATAAGACCCTCCTTCGTCGTACGGGTCCGAAAATCCGAATTCTAAGGTAGCTAAACAGCGCGTTCTGAAGATAAATTAATTATCCAAAAATTACACCATTGTCGCAATGATAAACTGTACAAAATTACACACATCAAACAGTACAATACAATCGAATTAAAACTATAAACAAAAAGGTAGAACTCAGTTGTTTAGATGGAAAATTAATGATTGAGAAAATGTTTATTTGATTTAAATGGGCGTAAGACTTAGGTTAGGTTCATCTGAGTTAATATTTACACTCGACGTTTAGAGAATGTATCGGTTGAAATTTTTGTTGGATTAAAAGTACAGGTAGTCGTGAATATTATTACGTATTTCAAGCGTTGGTTGGTAGAAATAGAATTCTATTTCTCTTCAAACATAGTTTCAATTAAACAAAAACAAAAATTCAAGGTAAATTGCCGGTATCGCTGACATGTATGATTTCGTTAATTGTATCTCTAATGATCTGTCTTAATGTTCTCGGGTATTTTATATTTCGAAATTATTGTCTTACTGTGAAAATATACAATTTCATAATTTCAAACGTGTAGAATATAACAAGATAATATTTTAGCAGACAACTTCTATTGATTGATTTTTTCCTTTCATATCCACACAATAAATCCATTTTATTTTAATTAATTATTTATTTTGAAATTCCAACGAGATTTTACTTTGTTACAATCCAAGAATATAATTGAATTTATTGCTGCTGCACACGGTTTATAATTAATTAATTTATTGGCTTATTGGTTGTTATACCAGATTGAATGATCAGCCACATGAATATTTATTTATCAATTACACGTAAATGTATGCTCTCTGTATGTCCATATTATATGCCAAGAGTGGTTGGTGTGGTACGAAAATTCAGCTTTTGTCTATGTCCTTCACTGTGAACAATAATCTTTTTTCTCCCAATTATAATTTACAATTCATGAGGAATGTACAATGTGTACATGGTGCTGGCTGTGATTATTTCCATGCAAACCACTTCATTATTTTCGTACTTGTAAGACAAAAGGAATGAAGCAATGAAATAATGAAATGGTCTGATTGAAATGTACTCAATTGATCCCTACAAATGTGAGAAAAGTAATTCCAGTCACTTTTTTGAATAATTTTCGACTGGATTTCAGTTTGATATTTAATCACATCTATACCACGACCTCATTCGTCAAATGGTTGTTATTACCTGGCCCAGTCAGCCTGGGTAGCTCGTATGCTTTCCAAATTACTCATTTTTGTAGTCAGTGTGAGATTTACATTTTCAACTGCTGCAGGAAAAAATACCGATTGCCAGTTGTGGACAGAAACCACAAACGGTTGAATTGGTTCGTTTCTGGGGTAGTTGAGTTGAGAACTGTCGCACGGCTTACCTGCATCAACATTAAGAAACTACAAAGATTTAAATGGAAAATGTCACAGTAGCTCAATTGGCTAGATCATCACCCTGGCAAGGTGAAGATCGTGGGTCCGCATATCACACCGAAGTCAGTTTATCATTTAATTTTTTTGACAGTCAACTTTCGAAAAAGGCGGGATATGAGATGTAAGAGGCTTCCAGCAGTTGAAGAGGAAGCGAAAACACAGATCGAATTTCCTTCCTTTTTCAACTCTCGAACACTGCTAACGAGGTACATTATTCATTAACTCGGAATCAATTTTGTGACACTCGAAAGCTCACAGGTGTGTTTTTGAGAAACTTGCCTTGGGTTACAATCTTTCGACAAGCATAGTTGTGTCTCTCGAGACGATAATTACCAAAGCTTAAAGTATTCGCTCTAAGACACACGTGTGAGTTCGCTTTATCACAAAATTGTTCCGTCATGTAATGAGCTACTTTCGCAGCATCTAAAATAACCTACGATTACCATTCGAAGGCCCGTCAAAAGTATCATATTTAAGGGAAATGAAGTGAATTCTTCCCAAATTGCCAGCCTAAGTTTTAAGTTTCAGAACTATGGTCTGCAGTAAATTTAACCAATTTCTTTCTTTCTGTTTTGCAGCCACTCTTCTCATCGAAGACGCGCTACGCGAAGAAAAACTAAAAGATATCGCAAACACCATCACAAACATCAGCCATCACTCCAACAACCGCTGGAGTACACAATCGACGGACGAAAAACCGACACGAGACGAAAATACCTTCCCATGCGATTACAATTCATCGAAAATGCAATTGCGACCGAAATCCCTTAACATAACATCCTCCACAGCTCCGTCCATTGTGTCGGCTATTGTGAAAAAAGTACCGGCATCTGGTAAGGCGGATGTTATGGCACGAATAAATTCTAGTCAGAAGCTTCAACAACAGCAATCAAACGAACGTGGTGATCCGGATGGTGGATGCAATATGGATGATGTGTCAGTTAATTATTTGTCGAAAACATCAGAGCTCAGGGTGAAACTTCCTGCTGAGGAGTTGTTGAATTCCAAAAAAGGTTGGCTGATGAAACAGGAGCCACGATCGGGAGAATGGTCCAAGCACTGGTTCACACTGCGTGGAGCTGCACTATTTTACTATCGTGATCCGATGGCTGAAGAACGAGGCGTTCTTGACGGAGTGCTCGATGTGAATGGCTTAACAGCGGTCTGTGAAGTTCCAGTTGCAAGAAACTATGGATTTCAGTTAACTACTTGGGACAATCGAAGAATCATTTTGTCCACGGTCAGTGCGAATATACGTAATAATTGGTTGAATGTACTGCGTAGTGCAGCTGGACTGCTAATACCATCTAAACAACAGTGCAAAAGTGACAATGACGAAAGCAGTGTGAACGAAGTCATTATAAAAGACAATACCAGCGATGATTTAAAAAGTGAAATTGAAAAAGATTTCATAAAAGCCCAGCGACAAGATAGTACTGACACCAATGGTACTGAAGCTTCCTCGCCCACTAGTAGTAAGACCATCACCCCAGTTACCCCAATGACACCAAAATCAATGCTTTTCTCTTCGGATGAAGAGTATCGCACTGCCTCTGAAGGAGGCCGTCGTGATAGTGTGGACTGGGGATCGCCAATGTCACCATCGCCACCAATACCATTACTATTGGCTCGAGCGAAAGATAGAATCCGCTCACGGTCCACTTCCAATACAAGACTGCACAAACGAAGTCGATCATCGCCACCAAGCTCACGTCGCAGTACCATCGACAGTGTTGGATCTGACGATTTGCCAGTTATTCATCCGGTACAAGAAGAATTGAATATTGATCGAGAGCTACATTTAAGATTGGTGGAAGCCGAAAAGGAATTGAATTTTCTGAAAGAAGAGGCGCAAAATCGAGACACTAAAACTTCAGAGTTAATTACGACCCTAGAACGGACTGAGATGAATCTAGGATCGAAAATTAGAGAAGCAGAAGAGGCTAGAGACAATTTGGCGAAACAGTTGCATGAAAGTCGAAAGAAGGCTGAAGAAATAATCACTAGATTGTCAGCTGAATTGGAAGATACACACTGCCGTTGCAAAGATCTAGAGGATCGGCTGAGCAGAGGTATTGATGAGAACGAGCTGCTGTATAAGAAAATTCGTGACATTGAGGGTGGTTCTGCGTCTAGTCTTACGAACCTTAACAAAAAGATCAAACGCGTTGATTCGTTGAGCGATCTGACTAGTCTAAGTGACATCGACCCGTACTGTCTGGAACGAGATATGCTGGCCGACGAGTACAATGAACTGAAAAGTCGTTTTGAAAAGGCTGTCAATGAAATCAGAGCCATGAAGAAGGAACTTAAAGAATCGCAAAACGAATACGACACTTTGGAAATTACGCATGCCACGCTACGTCAAGATTTAGAGCGCAAAGAGTTGCACGACAGATCTCAAATTCAGCTGATGGTAGAACGAATTCAAGATTTGACATTGAAATATTCCAATTCCGATCGGCAAGTTCGAATGCTAAAGCAAAAACTCTCCAAATCAGAGAAGCGAAGATCTCTTTCGCTAAAAGGACGGGACTCGTTGACGGTTCAAAAGGAATTGGAAGATAAAGTCAGTGAATTGGAATGCAAGGTTGACGCCCTAGAAACAACACCATCTTCATCTGACACTACAAATGCACCAACACCAAAGGCGCCTACAATCGCTGAGGAAAGAGCACTGAAACGAGCGTCTGCACGCCTTAGAAGAAAGAGTCTCGACAGCAACACTTCGGAAGCGGTACAAGTGATGCTACGACTGAACACACTTGAGAAACGGATCGAAAAAACCACAGCTACACCTCCTACAGCCAACAAAGAGTCTACCAGTTATGTAAATAGCAGTTCTAGTCCAAAGATGTCTGAGCACTTAATCGACAGGCTTAGATCGTTAGAAAGCGTTGTCATCACTAGCAAAGATCGTATCGATCAGAGTCTACAACAATTGCAATGTTTGAAAACATCCAAATCAAGGCGTTCTATGTCACCAATTGCAGAACGGAAAGATTCTTATCGATTTATTGAACGGTGTTTGTCAGAAGCTGCTAAGATCTTGAAAGACTCCTGCGATAATTGTATCATTGACGATTGTTCACAGTCTGGAAATATGATTTTGCTACCAGAAACGAATCCGATCAAGTTGGCATTAACCCAATTAGAGGCTCAACTGCGAGGCAAATTGAATGATTTGCTAAAACAACGTCGATTCTTGCGCGAAAGAAACGAACTGTCCGGCCGAAAGAATTTGGAATTATTGGCTGAACGAATTGCTTATGAAAGCGTTTGTTTTGGCAAGCTTCGTGACGCTATTAATCGTGCAGAGGATCCTACACAGTTCGGTGAAAAGCAAACCAGAGCTGAGGCTGCAGAGACGTCTCAGATGATGTCACTGTTGAAGGCAAAACTCAGTGGCAAATGTGCTATTAAGTCGAACAGTACCATTGATATCCTTGCTAACGTATTGGCCCGACGATTAGTGCTAACAGCCAATAGAACTGGTCAATTCAAAGTACCGGAAATGGCGCCAATTAGTGCACATATCATGGACGATCTGTTACGACAACAGAATGAACTCCATCTCATTGCTAAGCGATACAAAAATAATGCAATGGAGAATTTGGCTTGCGGTTTAGCAGCTGAGACACTCAGTTACATTTCATCTAACGATGCCGTCCAAGGGGCCGTACAGGAAGCCTGGCGACAAGCCCAAGAAGCCGTCAACACCGAATTGGTTCAGTCTGAAATAGCTCACATTATGATGCGAAATTCGTCCAGACTTGAGCATTCGCTCACGCCGTCATTCGGTTACACTTTAACATCGCAGGAACGTGTAAGTTTCGAGAACTTTGCTGATGCTGTCCAAGACGCACTTCGTAATGAAATGGACATTGCCATAGCCCAACTGACGCAATGCTATGAGGAAAGTTTGACGAAAATGAAACGCGGCCAGTGGAGACTCCATTTGGAACAAGAACGCAAGTCGAGTGAAGGACGACAATTGTTGGCCGAATTCGCTGATATTGTTGCACACAAGGCCTTGGTCGATGCACGCATTTCAGTCCTGAAGGGAGAATACATATCCAAAGATGTAACCTTATCCAAAGATAGTACTTTTAGTCTCACCACCCTGCAAAAATACGAAAATTTGTTCGCCGAATTGGCAGCCGATTTGCAAATATCAAATCCGGACGACATTCTGGCCGAAGCCGATTTCAATTTCATGTACAAGCATTTCACTACCGAATTCATAACGAATAAAAATGAAATTCGAGAAGTGTCCGATGTTCTACACCGGCTCGAAGAGACGGTCGTCATGTTGCAGAGTACATTGAACCCAAACACGTGCGTATCATCGTCGCATGTCGAGGCTGAAACGTTACACGACATTTGCAACAAATGTAAAGATCTACAGGATCGTGTCGAACCATTAATTCCATCCGCATTGAGTCTACGAACATCCTGTGACGACTGTGACAAACTCAAAGCCGCCATTGCTGATATGAACGCACAACACCACCTCGATCTGGATGATATGCGAAAAATGCATGCTGATGACTGCAACGGTTTGCGTCAACAATTGAACGATCAGCTGTTGATAACTAGAGCTTTGGAGGAGGAGAAACATCAAGTCTTGAATCAGTTAAGCGTTGAACGAGATATACTGTCACATCGCGAAGAGGAATTGAACGAAATTACCAAGAAACTGGAAAAGCAAGAGATTGAGTGCCATTTAAGGGATGATGAAAACTTCGAACTAGTTGAAACGCTTGAAGAGGAACGGCAACGCACCGCTATTGTTACAGACGATTCGAAGAAATTACTGGAACAAAACAAAGCCCAGACTGATGCCTACAATGAACTGCTGCAGGAACGTGATTACGTTCTGGATCAATTGGAGAAGGAGCGTGAACGGGTCCGAAAATTGGAAAAGAGACTGGAATTGCTGCAAGAGGAGCAATCTCAGCAGATTGAAAGTTTGCATGCCGCATACAGGGATCAGCAAATGTCGATGGGCAACGCCAATCACGTAAAAGATGAGGAGGCAAGCTTCAAATTGCGATACCAAACCGAAATCGAACAATTGAGGGTAAGAACGTGTGATGTCATCATAGTAGGAAGCGGTGGGACTAACTTTAGTGAAATCTTTTTCAGACTCTGTGCGAAAAAGGTCTCGTTGCAATGGAATCATCTCATAGAAGAATCATCAACGATTTGGAAGAAAAACATCGCCAGGAAATTGAACGACTGTTGTGCGAAAAGGAACAGGCTCTTGCCGAAGAAACTCAGGTAAAATTTGTCGAATTGCTCCATAAATTGTCCTGGATTTTAATCCTCTATTTCCATATTACAGGCAACACTAGCTGCACTGGACGCAATGCGAAAAGCCCATCAGAATGAGGTCCAAAGAGAGATTGCTCGATTCAAAGCGGAATTCGTTCGTCAATTTCAAAAAGGAGGACAGTCGTCAGAGTCGTACAAGGGAAAAGAGTAAGTCTGATGAGATTGTGGTTGTTAATATTGAGTAACTTGAACCATTTCTAATTGTAGAGAGGAACTAGACGAAGTACGAGAAGAAATTCTGTCCTTGTCAGAGAAATATTCCATCAAATGTGTGGAAGCAGCATCTTTGGAAGAGAAATGTCGCCTAGCAACACACCAGTTAAAACATTTCCAACAACATGTTCAGCAGCTGGAAACGAGGTATGTCTGGGAATATTACTCCCCATTCAATTGTTCCGTATTCATGTTCATTCTTGTCCCCACAGAAATAAGCAACTTCGAGCTCATCTAGCATCTGAGGAATCCGATTACTGTCACGGTCCATCATCGAAAGAATCAACACCTAGCTCAAAACACGAGGTAAACAAACACAATTGAACCGAACCGCATCCAGCGTGTGCGTACATTCAATCAATGTTGTCGAATTGATAAGTCAATTTATTTAACGCAAAAAATCTCATTTCGTTTTATGTTTTGACTAACAGCATGTCGACGATGCTCAGACTTCATTTGAAATAGAAGAAACTGCGAAAGAAAATTCATTTTCCCAGCACTCTAAGAAAGAAATTCATCCTCGATTAAGTTATAACGAAGGTATACCGAACTGTTTTTTGTTTTGACGAATGTTTCTTACTTTTTACTTCTTCTTCTTCCACATCCTTTACAATTCTTCTTGAACTAATGCATGCGCCAAATTCCCTTCTTCGGAATACTTTGAACTCTATCTCCTTCTTTCATTTCCGTTTTATTTCGTCTGTAAGAGTAGCTAGATGTTGAACACCGTCGATTCCTTCCAACCACTTCATTTGATTTTAAATATTTCTGACACACTGAACTGACTCAAGGAAAAATTTTTCTGTCTGCTTTATAACGACAACGTTAGCTGGGGCCTCATTATTGATTTTGATGTGTGTATTGCAACATCGTTCGCCGTCTAACAAAAACTATTGTCGTAAAATAGTAATTTATGCACCAAGTTGAGAAATTGGGTTGATTTTGTCACACGATGTAATCACACAGTATTTGTATACATTTACCTTTTTTGTGCTTCTTTTTTATGCTGCAGGGAGTGAGTCCGTACTAAATAAAAGCTTAACGAAGAAGCTTTTGTATCTTTGCTAAGTTAAAGCTCTCGGACTGTGTCACGGCTATCAATAGAAAGTAATGGCTTCTGAAGAGCTTTACCGGAACCTTTAGGAATGCTTCCGCGAAAAGCTCCACAAATAAGTTTACCTGAACTTTCAAGAAAGTTTCCAAAATTGCAAGTTTCTTGTTAGCGCTATGTTGAGTGACCACATTTCCGAGTGCTCATCGACCAACAAAAGTAGTTGACCTAGAATCGTTATTCAGGGGTAATGTAGACTCGGCATTTTTTACGGAATTTGTCTCTCGAAACGGAAAGCTGGGTAAGCCCGCGAAACTTGTAACTATGACACGAGGCACGTCGCGGGCCTTCCTAGCTTTCCGTTCCGAGTGACGAATTTCGTAAAATATGCTGAGTCTACATTACACTGTACCGCTGCATAGCGATTATCGGTCGGATACTTTTGTTGTTGAAGAACACTCGAAAAATGTGGTTACTCAACATAACGTTAACAAGAAATTTGTAGCTTTGAAAACTTTCTTGAAAGTTCCGGTAAACTTATTTGTATGGCATGTCTTCAGAAGCTTTCCTAGAAGTTCCTGTAAAGCTCTTCAGAGCGCGTTGCTTTTTAATAATAGCCGTGACAAACTCCGGAAGCTTTTACTCAGCAAAGACACTACAGAATTTTCGTTAAGCTTTTATTTAGTACGAACACACTCCCTGCAGCATAAGAAAGGAGCATAAAATAGGTAAATGTATACTACTGTGTGACCACATCGTGTGACAAAAACAACCCAATTTCTCAACCTCCTCTCAACGTGTTGCATGTATCTACGAAAAGTGAACTTTGAAAATACGGTCACTGCGGTTATATATTTCAATATTCGAATGGTTATAGGTCTTGCTCGATGGGCATGTGATTTGAGTTAATGGTTCCATGGAGAAGTGGCAAAAAGTTTATATGCAAATCCATTTCGTCACTAGTGACAAAAAGAAAAGCTGAGCAAAAAGACCTTTCGAACGTCGCCCAAATGACGCATCGAAAAGTCTACTTTTCGCAGTGCCGTTACAGCAAATCGTAGATTTTTGTAATAAGTGATAAAAAATGGAGTCCTAACGTGTCCCTTAAAACTTCGCTTTCATCACGAGTGACAAACGACGTTTTCTGAACATAATGAATCGAAATCAGAAAGAAATCACTCTACAAAATTCATAAACACCATTGCACGCTCGATTGAGACATAGCACTGCTTTCTAGCGTGAACATCAGAAACATTCGGAGGCAGAAATAATGTTTCTGCTTGGTTTGAGTAAAAACGCACAGCACATGCGATCGCGCTAGTAGCAGTGCTATGGTGGAGGTCAACAAAATAGTTATTGCATACGCTCGACGACTTCCTCTCACTATTATTAGTCAAAAACGCAAGCCTTCTATTATGTATCTATGAAGGAAAACTTTGCTTCAACTGACTTTAACTTTGAGTACGTTATACCTTACTAGTGAAAAAGATAACGAGAAGGACGGTGAAAAATTTCAAAACGTACTACGAATACTCTATGGGTAAAATATAGTTGACTTTCTCACCATTTCTTACTAATCCTAAAATGATCCATCCAATATAGCACTAATCATTTCTCAGCATTTCATAACAACAGAAAATAAATTCAAAACTCAAGTACTAATGCCCAACCGATTTCTACAATACAGGAATAAAGCTAGCATCGCTATTCAACCAACCCCAAATGGACGAAATCACCACAAAGATGTTTGTTCCGAAAATCACAACAATGCGATTACGACTGGATAAGACCCGTTGTCCAACAGTAACAACAACAACCAATAACCAAACCATCATCAATAACAACAACATCGACGACAATGATATGTTGAAAATGTGTTCACCCCCTCCCTTGGATGGGAAGGACGTCGAACACAATATTCGACGATTTGAATTAGAAATTTAAATATCAAAATTCGAAAGAAAGAGAAAGAAAATTTTGATTTGATCTAACACATAACAAAATGGACAATTTTGATTAACTGTTAGATATTTACCATTTTGTTCCGATTTAATTTTTCGTATTGATTGAAAATGTTCCGTATAGGAAGGAGAGATTTTTGTTGGCGAATGTTGGGAATAATAAAAAATTGAAATTGTTGCTGAACGGAAATGTTGAGTTGTGACAATAAATTGAAAAGAGTGCCTCAGCGAAGACGCGTTTGTGAATCTATTTATCTCGGCTTTCAACCACTACCACCAGTGGTTTTCTGGAACAGAGACTTTTCAGAGTCAAAACAACAGAAACATTATTCCGACCTACAGCTCCAGAATGGAGTCAGAATATTAAGTCATCAATTGCCTTGTGTACCGACATAATTTCAGTAAAATATCCAAGCTGTACAGATCGTCTGATTATTTCTTAAACTGCTTCTTCTGAACTGTGGTGACGACGCACAGTTTCTGCGGTGAGTTCATGTGAAATTACTGATTTACGAGTGCGCAAGTTCGATTCCCGATTGTCAGAAGTGTATACTAAACACAGTTGATTGAATTGGTTCGAGTCTGTTGCAAAAAGCTTTCACACGGCTTTCCGGCAAAGATATTGTTGGCAGACTCTGGCATTCTACTTCTACTAGTTTCGCTCCTGTGTACATAGATGGCACTCAGCATCGACGTAATCTAGGTTTTTCGTGTAGCCTACCATTGCCACATTAAAACTTTCAGTAATGAAAGGATCTCAAAAAAGGAGAACCCACTAAGGGTTCAGATTCAGAGAACCCCTCTGACCCCATCAAGGGTTGTTACGGTGGATCATTATTGTTGTATACAAGGCATTGATCAAGCTTTTAATTTGTGAATTAAAGATGATGAAGAGAGTTTCAATTCTCGTACGACTAAAAAGTTTTCTTTTTTTTAAACTACACTCATAAATCATCTTCGGTTATTCATTGAGTTTGATAATTGAAAAAAAAAGTCTCGAAACGGTCAACCCTTTTTCAGCTGCTAATTTGCTGAAAAATACTTAACTAATTGACAGTGAAATTCCCAGTGTGTCACTAAACGTCTTCCTGAAGTATTGACAAATAAACAAGAAGAGCAAAGAAAAAGAATGTGTAGAAAATGATGACCTTGGTTATAGTATGCCAGAGGTCAATGAAGGAAGTTAAAAGGATTTGTGTTCCTTTCCGATTAATTTGTTTTTAAATTAATGAAAACGAAGAAAAAAGATAAACTGAAAAAGTCTACCCATGAAACGTCCAGTGTCTTTTGTAAAACTTGAAAATAGAAAAATTTGAAAAATAAAAAAAAATTTACCAAATAACCGAAACTTATAATTTGTTACATTAAATAATGATCATCCTAATTACTAAACATTAATTTTGACTTTTTGTTTTTTTTTCTTATTATAAATTTAACAGAGGTCCTAATCGAAAAACGATTGAACGAATTAAAATAAAATGTAAACTGAGACAAGAAACTCAATTTAGTTATGTTTCGGTTAAAAATTCGATGAATTTAAAATTAGACTTAAAACTGTTAAAACCAGTTAAACGAAATGAAAAGAAGAAA
>JANTFA010059671.1:0-14909 GCA_026413405.1 Phytosciara flavipes | reverse complement strand
AAACGTCATTGTACAAAACAAAAATAACTGCTGCTCTCATATGTTTTCGCCGTTTTCGCCATCGGCAATAAAGTTTGTTGTGTATTTCACGTGCGGATGTTTTTGTTGTGAAATCGCGCGAAAACACAATCGGTCGAAGTGTATACCTGTCCATTAAAGAAACAATCATTTGTGTTATGCTCCTTTTATTGTGAATACCTAAGCCCAATTATGTCTAAGACTTTAATTAATACTGCCAACAAACATGATCGAACAATCGTCCTAGTTGATATGGACTGTTTCTATTGTCAGGTGGAAGAAAAATTAGATCCATCGCTCAAAGGTGAGATGATTATAATCGGTGACAAAACAGGTGTAGATGTAAACATAACTTTCAAAACAAGAACTTGTCGGTCTGGTAGTTGTTACTAGTGCTGTGATTCTTACCATAGATTTTGTGAAGATAAAAAAATTTGAGTGGAATACAAGTAGGGCGTTCGTGATCGACAAACTTGTAGCGAAAAATCGAATTGACATAAAGTCGAATGTTTCGTTTTCAGGGAAGCCTATTGCTGTCGTTCAGTATAACGCTTGGAAAGGAGGAGGGTAAGTTTGTTCGACTTAAACCATGCAATTAGAAATGTTTGATTGATTGCTTTCTTGTTGTTGATGCAGAATAATTGCTGTGAATTATGTTGCACGCGATCGAGGTGTAACTCGACATATGAGAGGTAATATATATTCAGACAGAATTTCGATACACCCTGGCAAAGTGACCTACATATTTCATTTCGTCTACAGGTGAAGAAGCCAAAACTCATTGTCCTGAAATCGAGCTAGTTAGGGTGCCTAATGTTCGTGAAAAGGCTGACCTAACCAAATATCGCGAAGCTGGAAAAGATGTGGCCTCAGTGCTGCAAAGATTTACCACATTGCTGGAACGGGCAAGTGTCGATGAAGCTTATTTGGACATAACGGAAAGTGTTCGGAAACGGTTCAAAGAGATGAACGATGGAACATTCGTATTGACGCCGGACAAATTGACGAATTGCTTTGCGGTCGGATATGATCACATTGGCGATTTTGTGCAGAATCTATCGAAAAAAGTTACGTTCAAAAAGGGTGGTGAGAAGGTCAATGTGGAAGGTGGTGGTGTCGACGAGCAAGAGAGACTGTATACGAAATATGATATCAAACTGCTGATCGGTGCATCGATAGTGAATGAAATACGTGAAGCCGTTAAAAAAGAGACTGGTGAGATGATTTACAAAGTTCAATACAAACGAGAACAGATATAAGTAACCAAATGTCGGGGCTATTGAACCATCTTTAAACATTCAGAGGTTAAAAGCTGCACTTTCTTCATCTTAGTGTTGACTGGTGCATGCGATGGTAACATACCTCTTCCTCTTTCCCTCTCCCTCTTTCACTCTGTCTCTCTATTTCTGTTTCCATTTCCAAAGTTGAGCCAAGAACTTTTGTATGTAATTACCGTCAGAGTACTCACTATATGTTCAGTGAAAAGCCAACCTTTCTGCTGTACAACGACTCAAACTCGAACAGCTAAGTCCGTGATTTTTGTCCTTGAATTTCGTTCTTCTATTTTCGAAATTGTCTAGTGAAATCTCATCAGAAAGATTCATACCGAAACCTCTACCTACACTTTCAGGCTTCGATTGCTCTGCTGGAATTGCACATAACAAAATTTTGGCCAAACTGGTGTGCGGCATGAACAAACCAAACAAACAAACCGTTCTCCCAGTCAAAAATGTCTGCCACCTGTTCAGGTAAATAACCGAGAATTCGATGTTATTTCCGTGGTTTGGTTTCCATATTCTTCGTTCCGTTATAGTGATCTACCGCTGCAGAAGATAAAAGGTCTGGGAGGAAAATTTGGCGAAGATGTTTGTGACAAATTGAAAATCAAACTGATGTCGGAGCTGAGTGCATTTTCCCAGGCAGATTTGCAGAAAACGTTCGATGACAAAACTGGGTATGTTAGTCGATAAGAAGCACTCTCAATCAACCTAATCCATTTCACTTTCAGACTCTGGCTGTTCCAAATGGCTCAGGGTGTTGATTTGGAAGCGGTAACTCCGAGATTCGCATCAAAATCGATTGGATGCTGCAAGAAATTTCCTGGTCGAAATAGCATCAAAGGAATAGCAACGTTAACCCATTGGTTGAATGAATTGGCAACTGAAATCGTTGAACGATTGGAAAAGGATGAAATTGAAAATAGTCGAGTTGCGAAGCAAATTGTCGTCAGTTTTACGCAGAAAATCAATACAGAGGAAGTGGCAAGCACTCGATGTGTTGCATTAAATAACATCGATGTGGAAACGATCGCTCAGGATGCTTTGGATGTTATCAAGAAGAACACTGAAATTTTCTTTAAAAATGAACAGAATACGGTCATTGCCAGTCCGATCACCCTGCTGGGCATAAGTGCAGGAAAGTTTGACGACAATAGCCAGCAAAAGAGAAACACGATCAAGGATTTGTTCAGCAAGGCAATCATCAGTGAAGCAGCGAAAAAGGCTGAGAACGTTTCAAATGAAAGTGTTGATGATGGTCCGGCACCATCTCACTCGGCAGCAAAACGTGACAGCAAAACTTCTAACATCAAATCATTTTTCACAGTCGTAAAAGGTGATGCTAAAGGAAACTATGACGAAGACACAGTCGTAAAAGGTGATGCTAAAGAAAACGATGACGAAGATCTCTTCAGTGATAATGATTTCGATTGCAATAGCAATAGTTCAGAGGAGATGCCTATCAACGCCTTTGTAGGACAAGTAGAAGATGATGTAGGAATCACCGATGCCGTAGAACAAGTAGAGGATGACGTAGCATTTATCGTTGTCGCAGATTCAACGCCACTACAAGAAATAGCACCAACAGAAGTCAATCACTCCATTTCCAGAGTCGAATCAAATGACATTAGTGAAAAGATCGTCAAAGAAACAACACCGCCACCTGAAACCAATTCTTCGTCTCACTGCTCCGAAAACATTGACTTCGAACAGCCGGGTCCATCGAATCAAGCCGATTACAGATCGAATTATTTGGAATACCTTCGTCCCGAGATACCCGACGAATTTTTCGAAACGTGTCCTCAATGTCACAAGAAACTGTTGGTGGTTGAAATGCAATCCCATGCAGACATGCATCTTGCTTTCCAACTGAGCGAAGAGCAGCGGCTGGAGTATCGTTCTCAATTGAAAACCAAATCTTCATCAACTCCAGTCGCTAAAAAGCCCAAACTTGATCGGAACGCTCATCTGAATTCGTCCACTCCGAGCGGTAGTAAAGTGATTAAAACCACTGATCCGGTCGGTGCATTGACCAAGTATTTTGTACCGAAAAAAGTTGAGGTGCCCGAGTCGTCGGTTAAATGTGACGAGTGTGGTAAATTTATTCCGATCGAAAGTGTTGCTGAACATTCTGACTACCATACGGCCAGGAAATTGCAAATGGAAATCAATTCGCCGAATATGGCGTCCGAACCTCTGCCAACTGGTAGCGCCATAAGCAAAAATCCTAAAGTAAAGTCCAGAACCGATCCAGCGACTGTGAAGAAACGAAGCATAGCGTCATTCTTCAAGGCTGCCAATTAACGTGCCATTCCTGCTGATCCTAAGTTACGCTGTTGTTGTTGTTGTTTGTAAATTTTAATTTCGAAGTCTACCTCATTCGGTTGTAATAAAATTGCAGTCGATCAAAATGCGAACATCTTTGGTATAATTTATTGAAGAACACACAAACATTAGAAAAAAATGCAAAACATTCAAACAATGCAACTAGAAAATGGAGAGAATTCCGTCAGTTTAAGTGGCCTTCTTCTTCAAGGCCTTCGTTCGCATAGCTTCCATTTGTGAGAGAACGAGTCGATTTGCTGTTTCTGGGAAGAGTGCGTGCATAACGTTAATCACAAGTTGCATAATTGCGTGTGGATAGTAGCCAGTTGTGTGGCGTGCAATGCCAATGGTTTTAAGAGCCGATGCCACGTAACGATCCGCACTGGGTGCCATCCACGTTGGTTTCCTTATTTTCGACATATTTGTTGCTACGAATCCAGGTAAAACGGATTGAACCGTTATCCCCTTCTTACCATACTCGGTGGCTAAGTCTTCTGAGAATTTGTCAACGAATGCCTGTTGATTTAATTAGAGTCATTCAAATCAGTTGTCAGCTGTTAGCAATAATGAAAAACACTGTTACCTTGGACGCACTGTAAACCGTCAAAAGTGGATTTGGAATTGTGGCAGCCATCGATGAAATATTGATGATGACACCTTTCTTGCGTTCAATCATTGCGGGCAGAACAATTTTGCACATATTCGTGACCGACACAATATTACATGTAACAATGTCACCGAGCATTTTGTCCCTGTTCGGAATGGTGAGAAAGTATTCGGGATTCGAATAGCTCATGCCAACATTGTTGACGAGCACACCGACTTTCAAGTCTTGCAGCTGTTGCTCAATGGTAGCATAAATTTCTGTTGAACTGGTGAAATCGACTGCAATTGTTTTCGTTTGAACTGGATGCAGTGATTCTGTGAAACCGAAAAATTAATTTCACATTGAAACATTAAAGGACGAAATGATATTTTCCGTACCGATTTCTTTCGCAACGTCTTCTAACTTTGCTTTCGATCGACTTATTAATACCAAATTCTGACCTTCTTTGGCTAGCTGTAAATTGAAATAGAGAAATTAGATCCATCGCCTAATGTTATGGTGACTTTAAATGTAGTTACAGCTTTGGCATATGACTTTCCGATACCCTCCGTTGCACCCGTTACAACTGCAAAAAGAAAGAAAGAACTTTAAGTAAAGGAATTGGTGAGTGTCTGTTCAGTTCAAAATATACGAATCATATCAAGGGTACATTCACAATTCCTCGTGCGATTTGATAAAACGTATTCTCTCTCTCCCTATCTACCTTTTCCCTTCAAACGAAGAGAGAGTTCCCCATCAGTAGAACATTTCAAAAACTAAAGCTGGAATCGCAGTCACTCCGTTTATTAGTTCGCCGCTTTCGCGCATGCTCAGATAGATAATTCTCTCTGTGCGCAGGTAGAGGATTCAGAAATCCTATCTACTAAGCAAGCACACTATTAAAACCGCGAGCCAAAGAACGAGAGTGACTGCAATTCCTGCTTTAGTATCGTCACAGAACTGAACCGTTAAATTTTCTAAAATGGTTGGAGACTCTAGATATTAGATGGCATTTAACTTGCCCATCGACATTATTATGTGGAGAAAATGCCCGGCAACGTTTAATTGCTCACTTGGTCATAGTGAATCGCAGCGAAATCATTAAAATGTAATTAAACATTTCAAAAATTGAACTTTCTGCATTAACGACGGGCTTGTGTCGTAAATCGAAGTATTTCTGTCCAATCGTTTTTCCAATTAAAATTTTGATATGTTAACAATCACTGAAGTATACCCATATAAAACTAGAACCTTCGAAGCAGTGTATAATATTGCTGATGTGTGGCCACAGGTATCACACAGGTTACAATTTGAATATTTGAAATAAAAATTGCTAATAAGGTAAGGTAACTACTCGGATTGTTTCAATTAGTTGCATTCCATACTTTTCAAACTCATGTTTCGGTGTGATGTTTTTATAATGTTGATTTAAGTTTTCAGCTCGTTAAAAATGACAACGTTTCGGTTCTGTGGATTTTGTCAGCTTATAAAGGTGGGGTTCCATTACAGACGGCAGGCATACCAATAACCGGGTCTACCGGATCTATTACTTCAGAAGGTTAAATTATTTTCAGAACAGGCAAAATCTTCCTTTTTTATGTTCTTATTACCGATAACAGTCAATCAGTTGTTGACTAGTGGAAATATTGTAACCCGAGTCGAAGGCAAGTGCTATAATCTTACTATAGTCAGAACAAACACTTGGAAGCAGTTAGGTACCATATTTAACATACTGAAGCAATTACCTCCCTACTACCTTCTTCAGTAATATTACTTTGCTGATTACGGTTACAACTGAAGCATGTAAAGATAATTTTGAGTGCATTTTCACGATCATTCTAAGTCATTTGGTCCGATAAATGACTGTACTCTATGCAAACGTATGCACAAAGTCACGAAAGTTCATTTTTTACGATCGCTTTGCTGACAATACGATTTAAATTTTCATTGTCATCGATTCGAGACGGCTGAGTAGTTTCACATTAAAAGAATGCATTTATGGGGCCGTCAAATTGCCATAACTTACCAATCACTCTTCTAACCGTTAGATCGTAAAATAGGCATAATTCATTGCAATGCATTCTGAAGGATTATGCATGTGGGAAAAACGTAGCTGATTTCAGCGTGCATAAAAGTGTCTCTGTAGGGGCCTGTAGCTTATGGTTCTACTTTCTCATAGTCAGGCAATGTAAATTGATTCGTTAAAGGGGTAGTCTGTTAAAAATTTTAATTCATTTTTGTAGCCAGACCGTCGCTAATAACAGAGCATAACGGTAGGAGCATAAACAATTCATGTCAATAACTCGGCATGAATAAAATACGAAACAATAGAAATTATAATTGTTATTCAATCAAAGAAGTGCGAGCTATGAACCAATAACAATGAGGAATGAGCCAATCATTGGTCAATGTTTAAGTCATTTTATTATTATCATCACGTAAATATACAATTTTCAATATGTCACTGTGTGCCACCGGATTTGATATATTTTTAGGTTTGAAAACATTCTCAAATATTATTTAGTTGATAAAGTTGAATGATTTGTTTGTTTACCGTTGGTAGAAAATAGGGAATTTACCAAAACAAAGTGAAAATTGAGAAATGAAGTAGTAGATTCCATCTGTTAGATTACGTCCTTTTACCCTAATGTGAATGAATTAATGACCTATTTCCCATGCGCGCAGTGAGTAATAGTACAATAATGAGCTGTCATCCTAAATGAACCATTAACGAGACCTTTTGTATGTAAGAGAACACAAAACAGAAGAGAAATGATTATGCATCAGCCGAGTGAAACGAGTAGCATAATTTCGTTCGTTTGTATTGTGTTCTCTTAAATAAAAAGTGGTTGGGTCATTCGGGAGGTCAATTCATTATATTGTGGTAGGTGTAGCCGAAATTAAGAAAGGCACAACAATGTTTGAATGAGTTATTTCCATTTATTCTTCTCCTTGAGCATGCTTCAGATATTTTCCCAATTCTTGACGCAACGATTCTATACAATTTTGAATAGGTTAATGTGCTTTTTAGCAAAGGCAAATCTTAAATGGTACGCTCAGCAAACCACAAACGAATAAATTGTCTAAATTTCTCCACACGGGAAATAAAGTGACGAAAGGGAAGATTTTTCTCACCTGCATTGTCATGGGAAAATGCTTCTACAAAATGCTTTTTGTCAATTCGTTTTGAGTGGAAAAATGAAAGGTCATTCACAGTATCACCACTGTCAGCTTCCCCCAACAAGTAAGATGCTCTCTTCCATAGAGATACTTTCAGACATAGAACCCGTGTGGTATTTCATGTAATTTGAAAATGAAATATTTGTTGCGTAGATTCGAAATTTTCTATGATGCGAGACAATGTAACACAAGAAACCCCATATGTTCAATCATTACTAGTTTACATTGGATGCTGCGAAAGTAACTCATTACAAGAGGGAACCATTTTGAGATAAAAACAAACGCACAAGTATGTTTTTGAGCAAGAAGCTTCGGTACCACTGTCTCTTCGACAAGAGTGTAGAGTTTGCATATACGAGACGAAGCGGAGAAATGTAACTTGACTTATCGAAGCAAGTAGCTCACAAACACAAAGGTGAAACATAAGATTGTTTCCGAATTCATGAATCAACGTAGCACCACCCAGGGTAGTTTGGCTTACTGCCTTACACATGTGAAAATTGTCAAATTGAAATGAGCCAAATATACAGTCATCAAATCATAAGCTTGTGCCGATTGTTCGTTTACCAGTTGGCTCACCAACACGCACTTCAACATACGCTTTTTGCATAGTAAACCAAATCGAAAGAATAAAAACTCAGTTCTTTGTTTCTTTTGTGGCATTGTGATTGCATCCACGTGCACATATAACGCGTTATAATGACATAAAAGTAAGAAGAGAGTGCTTTTGTTTTCGTTTATACTATGCAAAAAGTGTGTATTGGTGGGACAGCTGACGAGGAACAATCGGCACAAGCTTACGATTGGATCACTGTAATCCACCATGTAATGCATCATTTTCGCATGTGGCATATCGCTATGTAATGTTCAACTTTCGCATGGGTCTTTCGTCTTGTCGTGAAATGAGAATGAGATTTACGAGGATCAGTCGATCTGACTTTCATAGAAAGTTGAAAGTTGTAAGCCTTAGGGCATGTTACACCATTTGGCGCCAAGAAAATATGTGCTCGTCATACTCATTGATAACAGAAATTTGTAATACTGTGATCTCGACGACAATCTAACTCTGTTTCCACCTATCCTGCGATGATAAAGATTTGCTATAAGTTGATTTTTTCCGACTTATTATCACGATATGTCGTAATTTCCCTATGGTTAGTAGACTTAGTAACATAAAATAAAGTTAGAAGTCGTGTAGGTAGGTAGCACAGTTCTGCCTATTTCTTTAGTGACTCTAGACTCAACATTACACTTTTTGTGGAATTATTTTCAAAAAAAAATTCTTCTACAGAAAGAAGTGATAGCATTTACGAAGTATTTTACTATCCACCACGTAGACTCACATAATTGTAAAGCACCAACAAAAAAAATTGACATGAACCTTTGACGATGTTCTTATCTGTTAGATAAATACAGTTACACTCACCAGCCCATTCTCCCAGCTCTTTGAATTTAATTGGAGATCCGAAAAACGTTGGACCGATAATATTTTCATAGAGCCACGGTATCACAAATCGCAGAATTTGAACAATCAATACAAACACGGCCAAACCACTGAACCACCCCAAACACGACATTGTTTCTATGCGTTTTTTATAACACCGGAAAAAAATTGCTTCTAATTTACGGAATTGAAATTATGTAATCGAGTTTCCAAATGACTTAGCTCGAAGGGACGTGGCCTTTTCGGTTTTGGTTAAATTAAATTAAATTTAAATGAATAAAATTCACTGAATATGCATTGATGACTTAGCACATTAACCAGTCGCAGAGCTAGCTTATGTAGTTAATTCAAAAAGATCGACCGACTAAATTGGTCGGCAAAATTTTACTGATACGACGATTCATATCAACCAAACCACACAAGCACAATACGAAAAATTGATGATAAGAGAAAATGGTATGAAGTAAAAACCCCTCTGCGAGTGTTTAATATAAACGATTTTTTCTTTCTTTCTTTCTGGATTTGATAATTACAGTGTAAACGTAGTCGTAGTAAATTAAACAAAATGTAAAATGCTTTCGGCGTCAATAGTGTGCACTTTATGTGTGTGCACACCAACTTAAATTAAATATTTCCTTTCCTCTTCGAACCGATACTCTGATTAAGTTAAATATACTCTTAGTATATTCGAACAACCGAATGGAACACACATTTGAAATGCTGTTCTGAATATAGTACGGAACTAATAAGAACCGCACATCAGTACACTCGATTCATTCTTTGACGGAAATTAGAAGATTGTTTGAGCATGCGTGAATTTTATACCAAAAATTTATTTGTGGATTGTCTGACTGTCGAACAAGTCCCTACATTTTATGCCACAAAGTGTAGGGCTATCTTAATATGCATATGAAATCGGATGAACTCTTCTCATGAAGTTCCGAAACGTATAGACAAAATTGACAAAGTGCAACATTTCTGTAATACCACAAGGCGATAAATTTCTATTTCTGAAGAGAAATGCTGTTCTTATTGCTACCGAACTATTATCAAGCAATTATCATTATGGAAATACACAAATATATCGAAATTTCATTGGTAATTATGCTGATTGTCACACATATTTTACATTGTTCCATCAATTTGTCAACGTATTTCCATAATGTATTTAGCGTCGACTTATTCGAATGAAACTTGATCGATAGAAGCCATTCATCAGGAAGACAGCGCGTGTACATTTCAAAACATGCAGACATTCGTTCGTTTCTCGTGATTCCTTGTCTTTCGTAAGTTTGACCAAATTATGTACACTCGAGGATAATATACGTCCGCCTCTGAGGCTGTTAGAAAACCCATTGACCATAGTTCATCCCTGTTCATTCTGTCCACATAAGGAGAGAGGGGATTGACGAAACGAGGCGAGCCATGTTGTAGGTATAGGAAATGGAGATTGAGGTCAAAAATCTTGAAAATCGTGTCGACGTCATTACTGCACGAGCCTTTTGTATCTGATAGTTTTAAATTAAAATGAAAGGATCAACTGAACGTCGACATGTTGTAGATCACTTCACTTTCCTCATTGAAAAAGTAATGAAATTCCTCATGGAAAATGGCCTTTTGTAGCAACTATTAAGGCGGTAAATTAAGATTCAAAATTGAGGCTAGAAAACTGAACCAATTTGTGGTCGTCTTCCAGAAAGTGGAAGAATCGAGGGGGAAATCACTTAAAGACTTTTAAAAAGTGAACCTTCGAGAAGAATCGTACGGCAGCATTTACTCATGGTCCTTTCGCCAACTCAACATAATTCATATGGGACATTCCATGGTTGGTTGAGTTACGTTTACAACATTTTTTGTAACCTTTAACAGCTGTAAGAATCACTTTAAAATTGAACCCAAAGGTATTTCGACTGGAATGACCCCTAAACTAAGATGCCGAATGTAGCATGTAGGTGAGTCGGCAAAGTGGGTTTGAAGAAAAACCATCACAAAAATGTGGTTGGCTGCGTAACATTTTTGTAACTTTTTGGAATGGAATAACTCGGGCAAATGACAAACTTATTTTCCCTTGACGTGATCATTATGTACTAGTTTCGCTGATTGTGGTTTCACTTTTAGAGGTTCTTTCATCACCGAAAGCTTTTACTGCGCGACAAACCTTAGTTACATCGATGTTGAGTGTCATCTATGTACACAGGAGTGAAACTAGTTGGAGTCCCCAGCGTCACACAACGATATCTTTGCCGGCAAGCCGTGGGAAAGCTTTATCCACCCACTACCAGAGATTCGAACAAAATTCAATTAGCTGTGTTTTTTATACCTGTCTGACAATCGGTTTTTTTTCTGCCAACGTTGGGAATCGAACTCTCAGCACTGGCAACTTCAATCGTTCAGTGGAAAGCAGACGAGTTAACCACTACGCTATTGATGTTGCGTTGGTAAAGGTAAAATTGAAATCCGACACCAACACACAGCTTTCATGTTGCCTAAATAACTAATTTGTTTCAGCTAGCTGCGAAACTTGAATTTTTTGGATGTGAAACTCTTCTCGTCACATCACTAAATCATAAAAATAGTACATTACGTGCTTGGAACTTATTGTTTTGCATAGTGGGACTACAAGCCTCCCACTCGTCATTTTATACTCTCGCAGAGCCGTGCGAAAGTGGAGTGTTCTACCGAGCTATATAAATAGCAGCAAGCCATATGGTAAATGATTCATTTTCGCAGGGTGCTCCGAACCAAAATTGATTTTACTTAATTCAATAAAATATATTGCTTCCTTGCAGCAGTAGAGTAGCGCGCAAAGTGATTAACCGACATTATTAAAGAATTGGTATAATAACCCAGGGACAGGAAAAATGATTCACATAATGAATCATAATAGTCGGAACGCATTCAACCAGTAAGTTTGCAGTGGACGAAGAGGAAAAAGGAATATCAAATGCCAACCAACACTCTCTATATAGCATATAGTATATCCAAACCACCCTTCACATTTTTCTATTAACAACCCTCACTCAATATACGTATGTACGTAGATACTATACATGGACGTGTGGAACGTAGGTCGAGTCGTTCGTCTGAAAATGTGTACAAAAATTTCATCAGTCATCAGCGACACACAGTGTTTCGTTTCATATTTTGTATAACGAGTGGTGTTTTTACTAGAAAATATATTCCCTACAGCAAAAATATACGTAATCAATTGAGTGAAGATAAAGATGAAAAAATTTAAATTTAATTTGAGACCATAAAGTGAGCTAAAGTGAATTCTAGATAGCCAAATTTTTCCTTTTTCCGTTTGGTTCTGGGTAGAGAACTGGAATGTTTCTTTTTCTTTTCTGTCTTGTGTACCAAAAATTCTATTCTATTGCATATGTTTGAACTCTATGTATGTTACGAAAAAGGAACGAACCGAAAAAAAAAGTTCAAATATTGATTTTTCCAAAGTACAATATTTTACCGAATAAAATAATCAAAAAAAAAGACGAGGAAAATAATATTCTGCACAGTTAACATTTCGTTATTTATTAATTAAGTAATTTTGTGTGTGTGTGGTTAGCCAAAATATATATCTAAGTTGTAGAGCGTTGGATTTTGGTTATGTTTTTCAGATTTTATTATTTTTAACATTTACAAATTGAAAAGGAAAATGTTTTTACTTTTACTTTCTAATTGAATTTAACTTCTTAGCCAATACGAATGTGTTTATTCTGGTAACTTTCTTGGCATAGAGAACGCATTTAAAAAAAAAGAAAACATAAGAACGAACAAACAATTTCGAGTGATTCTCTTTTTCTTTTAACGAAAATCTTTATTCTTTTTGTTGGTTATGGAAATGAATTTGATCTTATAACGATAACCCGTTCAACCTGTACAAAAACGTAAATCTATAACTTTTAGTGAGTTTCATTGATTCTATTTTATTGCACCTTGGTGACATTTTTATTATTAAAATTCTTATCACAACTGTATTTAACATTTTAGAGTATTAAACTAGGTACTGTCTCTATTCTATCTCTCTTAGTTCTTAAATATTAAATATTAAAAAATTAAATTAATTTTTGATGATGAAAATATAATTTTTAAAGAAACGTTTTCGAATGTGTGCGTGCGTGCGTGCGTGTGTGTGTTTGTCTGTGTTATGTTCGTAAATGTACCTCTCTCTAGAAGAGGTTATCTACCCACATACCACACAATAGTGTAAATTATATGTTTCCCAATAAATTAGTGGTGTAATTTTGTTGTGTTTCGACTAACGAAATCTATTCGAATTTTTTTTTGGATAAAAACTTGTATTTTACTTTTTAATAGCCACACCATTACTAATACCTAACCACTACAACCACCTCACCACAAACAAAAAACAAAAGAAAAAAAGTTTTTTATGTTTCAATTGATTCTATGATTTTAGGTTGTTATTCAAAAAATGGTAAGCACAACAATTTCACTTGACAACAAAACGCCATCTACATCTGATCCTAAAGCCATTGCCGTACCATTAGCCACAACTAGCGTGCAAAAATTAGACCTATCATCCAGTTTGAATGAGAAAATTTCAATTTTATTCCCTAAATGCCGTCCAAAAAGTGATATCAATTTGAATCCAATGAACATTAACTCAATGACGACTCCGACCCCATCGTCTCTGTCATCAGAATCGTCGTCGGCCGCGACAAAATCGCCGAACATCAATACAAATCCGTTTTTAATGAGCCGCCAGCCGGTGGCCGAGAAGACCACTTCCTACTATTACAAGACAAAGGAAGACTATGACTTTCAACCGCATTCAGCCGTTTCCAATTATACGCAAAAATTGTTGTCCCAGAAGCAAACGTACTACCATTCTAGTCAAAATCCGTTTATCAAAGAAAGTCACTGGGAGCCGCGCAAACGGACGCCGAATACAACGCCAGCCAGTACTGTATTGAATTCTCCCGATTTGACGGAGATAGAGACACGAGTCAGTTATCAGAAAACCGGTCATCATATTAGGGTAGGCAGAAGTCCGGTCAATCATACGGATGGGCCTAGCTCCGTTGAAATTGTTTCGCCCACCAAAATGGCAGTTGAAGATGGTGAAGTTGTTGTCTTCGATGACATCGGCGAGAATTGGCAAAGTACATACACATTTTCTTAGCTCATTGACTGAGTGTCATGCAATACTAACGATCTATTTTTTTTCTCATTTTAAATTCATTTGTGTCCACAACATTTAGACTTACGAATTACCACGGACTCGCAAAACGCTGCCTCGTTGGATGACTATGCAACGATACGGCAACATGGTCCGTTGGATGATACAACAACAGTCTGCAAATCGAACTACGATGCTGGTATCGAATATTTAGATAGAAATTACGGCAATGCGTCGAATGGAGATTCACTGAAAAACATTTCTGGAATTATGGGTGAGTCATCTCTGAAAAACCTTTGGATACATTTTCGTTTTAACGGTGGTGTTTGTCTGTTTCTCTCTCTCTCAGAATACGATGGCTCACCACGCCGTTTCGGACAAAACAATGATCTTCACTTGCCTTGTTCAGCTCAAAACCAGAAGACGATTACATCATCTCTGTTTTCCTCGCCTCGTCCCGGTTTTCCCCAGGTACGATTTTCTCTTGTTGTTAAAGATTTCTCTTCCTACAACTTTTCCAGATTTTGTTTGCTTAATGTATTCAACCTGTTAGAGACGGCTAAACATCTGCTATCGATAAGACTAATTGATATGGTTGCCGTCTGTGACAGGTTTTAATATATCCGGCTGCTGCTTTCAATAATGATTCTCATTTACAGCGAATTCTAATGACAACTCAGGAAATATCGAATCCGACAACATCTTACAACCAAATAAATGCCGATGATACAAGCAACGATGTATCCGAAATTGGTACTTCGTCTGACTTAACGTTGTCGGAACAGCCGCCTAAAAACTCTACGTTCGACTATTTGTACGAATTTTCGGAAACGCGTAAAGTATTGGAGGAGTTCTTCAAATGTCCGGGAAATGATGAAAAAGTACCTGAAAACGGTAGTGATGTCGATAGCATTGTAAGTCTGAGTAAAAGCTTTTCGC
>JANTFA010059560.1:0-14917 GCA_026413405.1 Phytosciara flavipes | reverse complement strand
CACCTTAAACAGTGCAAGTAGAAATGGCATTTCTGAAATGCTCACAATACTCTTTTCACTTCTCTTGTTTCATTGTTAAACCGTTAACTCAAGCGCATTTTTTCCTAGATAAAGGATTGATAAAAAACCGGTATTTCTTGTGCGAAAAACCGGTAAACGGTTTTCGATTTTGAAGTTTTTTTACCGGTTTTTTACCGGTAACAAAAACCGGTAGCAATCCATAGTGTAGGGTCAATGACCAAACAAGAACATTTTCTTCTGTTATTCATTTGACGTTTACCCCAAACCTCGCTTAAGCATCACTCTCCGTTCACACTATAATATGGTTTGATTGATTTTTTGTGAGGCTTCAAAGTTTGGAAGTTTTGCTATCGATACAATTATGTAAACTTCGATCTTGTTGCAAAATGAAGGCATTAAAGAATTATTGTTCATCTCTGATTCCGATAGCGAATGTTGTATACGAGCAGTAACTCTACTGTATGCAAGATTCGCCCAGTTTCTCGACTTTGTCTTACATTATAGTGTATGTAAGCGAAAAGTTTTGATCAAATAAATCATTAAACAGCAAACACAAAACACAACAACGAAAAACCATTGAATTTTCGTGTAATAAAACCTCGTCGTTCATCCTATTTAATGGATATCTACTAATACTGATAGAAGATGATACGTATTCATATAGAAGTTTGTGTAATATGCATACACCATCCATATATACCTATATATAGACACCATAGTGTAAGATTCAAATTTTCCGAAGGATCGATTCTTAAAGTTTGCTTAACCGGAGTGGTTTGTTTATCGATGATACAAATACAAACTGGTATGATATTCATTTTTACATTGGCAGATGGAGTTGGTTTGCTGCGATTATTAGAATTGTTTGAAAATGTATTCTGTTTCAGGTCGGCATGATATTCATGACCTTGCCCCGTGACTAACAAACTTTAAGCCAACACATTTCGAAATCCATTAATCCAGATAAGGTCCTGTAGCCGGGGTGAAAAATGTAATACCAGAGATATTCACAATATAGCTTCAACCGAGAACGAGGCTTTGTTACACCGACTAAGGTTGCCAGAGTGAAATAGATCACCCCTGCTACAGACTACATTATGATATAGCCTGTTAATATGAACACCTATAGAATACATATGATTTTGTTATTGTTCTCATTCAATGATGTGTTGACCAGTGCCTCCCGTGTATCTCATTGTTTTTGCTAATGCATTAGAAATCGGCACTATAACTTAAACAAACTCGGTGTTTTTGTAAATAATTTTGTGTGATAGCGGTTTTGTGGGTTCCATAGTTTCTTTGAGACATTGAGATGAAGGAAAATATAGTTGTGGTTTATTTACAATGATTTTATCTGTCTGATGTCACAGAGTTCGTGAATCAGCGAATATACAGATAACCTAACAGAGCTAATCTGTTAATTCAACTAAATACGTATGATGCAGGTAGCCTTTGACACCTGGGGACAAGACCCAGAACCGCCATGCTCTAGTAGATCTGACAACATGCTCGAATTTTAACTCAGCTCCAGAATCAACTCATTTGAATGGACCGATCGACCGATAGCTATAGACTCCATGGAGTCCGAGCCGTCCGTGCTCAGAAATACATTAAGTTATTTTCATTACATGAGCGTTTCTTAGTACACCTGTCAACAAAATGTTAACTCAGGTCCAGAATCAACCCAATTGAATGCACCGATAGCCATCAAAGATCCCTTGAGACAAGGGTCGGAACCAATGAGCGCCCAGCATTTCAAAAGGTCATTCATTAAGGTCGTCAATCGCTCTCCTCCCGCTCTTTTCATTGTCCACGTTTCTCTGGTACCTACAACATCGCGGTGGACCTCGTTTATGGAGAGCCCTTAACTTTTTTTGTCATTTTTTCAGTTCAATTTTCTTCCCTACGAACGAAAGCCAAGATGAAAGCACATGCTACAATCAGTCATATTTGTATATTACATAAATATCAATGATGATAACATTTGTATATTACATTCAAAAAAGTTTACTTATGGGCTACAACGAGATTGCGTCCGGACTAAAAGTCAATTTCTCTCGAAAATCTTTTTACTCTCGTAATCTGTCCACAGAGTTGGAGGTTTGAGATAAATAAACATACGGCTGAAGGCAGTCGGCTTCCGATGAGCAGCTACCGAATAACAATCGATTATTCTGAAAACGCGATTTGCCGTCCTCGCAGTTTTCTTTGTAAAGCTGACTGTACGTGTTCAGTTGCACAGAATACCATGTCATAACATTAATCCTACTGTAATCGTCGGCGGTCATCAAATCTGTAGTAAAATATTGACTGAAATCTTATGATTTGATCCATTTCCGTTTTACTTATTTATTCTGGTCATGTGGCAGAGTAGAGCCAACGTATGACTAACACATACACACTCTCGTTATTATACCCTTTAATGATTGACTCTGTACATTACCTGCTGTGAAAACGAATCGAAATATCACCCAAAGAGCAATCTTTTTTAGAGGATTTACGTTTCACACATTAATTTCGAGTTTATATAGCCGCCAATGTAGGAACACCAAAATGCCAAGTTCCTCTGTTACATGGGAACCCCTAAAATTTAATTCATAAAATCAGATGAGCTGTCAAATTTGGTAGATGTGGCTCAGTTCGGTTTTTTTTTGTTATTGAAGAATTTTCGCAAGCCTTAAGCTTTGTTTGATTGACAATAGAAAACTCAAAACGTTGTAAGATCTTAAGTGACTGACGTGACGTTATGTTGTTTCAATAAGAAATTCGATATCCACACAGATAATTGCTCATCCGTGCTAATTAAGAACTCGGAAAACATTTTCAACACATGTTTGAATTTTCATGCTTAAAATCGAGAGAGATTACCACATTCGTGTAGTTTTTGTGTATTCTAGGTCCACAGGTCATTTAATTTCAGAATGATTGAAAAGAAAAAGTTTTGTCAAGTTTTCTGGAATGACCGAATGACTTCAAACTTTTAATAACGAGAAATTAAGCAAATTTCCCACGAGTTGAATGAATAGCTGGCAAAACGACGACGATATTTACAATAGAAGTGAGAGAAAGTCATTTGTATTGTTGGACGTAAAAGTTGTACGGTCCATTTTGATTATTATAAAGTTTAAATGTGAGAATTGAACTTATTTTCATAAGTTACGTAATGGTAACTGTAGACATCGCTTGTGGAGTTGAGTAATTTGTGGGATGAATCTAAAGTGAACCGGTATTAAGCCGCATTAGAGCAGTCGAAAAGTCATTAAAGAAACTGATCAACATGGACCGAAATCGCATTAGCAGAGTTCAGAGTTGTCCAGCCGATAACTGGGCACTGTGGTTTGAACAGGCACCCTTAGAAAGATGCGACTCTCGGTTGTTGGCTTTACTGGTTTTACATATTTTTAATTAAAAGTTCCGAGCTACAAAAAGACGTACTTATTAATCCATTGAACGACTGACTGAGAATGCAACAAAATAGATTGAACAAGGCACAACATACTCAAACTGAATGATAGGTCGAGTCATACTGAGATTACTCAACCAACATCGGTCACATCCGAATGCACTTGTGAGGATGATGAGGCGGACATTCATGTCATGTGCCCTAAATTCTCTCCGCTAAGACACAGTTACTTAGGCGATTGTGTGATGATGCCGCCTGGAATGGTAGAAGTTGAACCCGGCTGGTTCGCATGACTTAAATGATGGAGTGGAAAAGGAACAAAAAACCACTAAATCTGTGTTTTGGGATCTGGTTTATTCGGTCGACCCGAACTGATACATTGAAATGAATAGTTCGCAATGGACAACTGTATTCAAAAAAAGACTAAACGTCTAGTGAAGAAGATAATAAATTAGCTTCGGCGATTTCTATCCCTTATAATTGAAAGAAAAATTACTGCAGAAAAAGCTCATGAAATAGTGATCTAGGGAGAGGTAGTATAAATAGATAAGACGAAATTATTAAGTTGTTAAGCTAGCGCATGTAAGCCCAAGCCATTTTTTTGTGAAATCAAAAATAACGTAAGATGACATGGCCAATTTTCTATTCCCCCAATGTTACACATCAGTGTACACACTGTGTCGCTGGATTAATATGTCAGAGAATGTATCACCATCGATATCATCCGTCTAGTTAAAATGTTTACCCATCGTATTAGTGTGTTATTTATCAAAGGAAAAAAAAGAAAGCGGGAGACAGGTGGAAGAATGGGCAAAGATTCTGGAATTTTTTTAATTGCTTTTCGATTATTATGCACAACATTTAAGGGAAATGATATAAAATTGTTGATCGAAGCACACACACGCCCTCTCCACACTCCTTGTCCATTTCTTTAAAGACCATTTATTGGGTACAAAATCCACCCCAACAATACAGCATTGTGGGTGTATGTGTGCGGTCTCATTATTTACTTCGGATGGGATTGTAGCTGGTGCGGCCAGTGAAACAGGCTCACCGAATACACACACATATATATGTTCTCGACGATATATTGACTGGAATATATGAATGGAATTTGGGGATGTAATAAAATCTATCATGTTCGTACATACCATTAATTCTCTAATCTAACCGAAATTACTTTGCAAAAAGAATGACGAATAAAAGAAGGGAAAAAATAAATAGATTAATACAAAAGGAATGATATAGGTCATTGCTTGAATCACTTGATAAAAGAAGAAGAAGAAGAAGAGGAAGAAGATGAGGAACGAGATGGAAAAAAGATGATTAATTGTAAAGTTGTTTACAATAGCAATTTCCTTTTCGGCTGGAAGAATTTTTGCGACGTCGATGATGGGTTCGGTGGTGTGTATTTGACTATACATGTTTGAATATTCGGATTATCAGACCTGTTACAAAGTATGATGGGTCCTATCGGTTCACTTTCGGGATTGTAACACGTCCAATTCGAATCACTCAGTATGGGGAAACCTTTTGTGTATAAAGAATTGATTTCTGTTTAGGAGCCATTCACAAATTACGTACACCTAAAATCAAGAATTTCAGACCCCCCTCACCATCGTACGCCAAAATGTATGGAGAATATTTGAAAAATGTATGGAGCGTACGTTTTTATCAGACGGGCGGGCGTAATTTGTGAATGGCCCCTTAGGGGTCGTACACAAATATGGCGTCACGCTCAGAATTTTTGACCCCCTTCCCTTCAAAATAACCAAAATTGACAAATGCTCAAAAATTAACAAAAATTAAGGAAAAATGAGCCTTCGGAGGGTGAAAATCAAATGTAAAAAGAAGCATAGGCTTTTGTTGTAAACTATGTAAACGGACACAAGTAGTAAAGACAATGCTATAAACTTCTTACGAGTTACGCACTAATCATACTCATGGTTCATTAAATGGCTTTGGCTGGCTTGCCACATGCAGGACCTTCATGACTGCGTCAACGTCAATCTTCGCTAACTCACGGTGAATGGCATCTTCATCAAGTTTTGAAGGAACGGAAGATGAAAGAAAGATTCGACATGCCTTCTCTTAGTCACCTTCTCGATATGATCGTTGAAGTTTTAAATTTGTCATCAAATATCACACCCAGATCCTTCTTTGAGGTGACTCTTTCCATAATAACATTGGAAGCTGTATTTTCATGCATGCAGGGAGTTTAACTGGCTTACGTGTGATGATGAGAACAGAGCATTTGGCTGCATTCAACTTGATTCTATTGACGTCACACCATCGGCCCAACGTATTAATGTCATCGTGCATAGTCAGACAGTCATGCACGTATTTAATCTTCCGGGAAATCTTTGAATGTCATCAGCAAGTTGAAGGCTTTTACTTTTCAACTGACCCAACAAACCGTTCATGTAGATTAGAAACAGCAACGGGCCTAGTACTGAGCCTTGCGGAATGCCAGAAGTAGGACACATGATGAAAGAACGAGAGTCACCCAAAACCACACACTGAGATCGACACGCCACCCATATGCTTTGGAAAAATCAGTGTAGATGGTGTCGACTTGACCACCATCCATGACATTGTATCACATGATCAACTAAGTTAGTCTGCACGGAACGTACAATAAAAAAACCCATGCTGACAAGGACTGATTGACGCCATAACGAAATCGAACACTGCTCGGAAAATGAGTTTCTCAAGTATATTCGCACTAGAGCACAGAAAATACTCATCGGCCTGTAGTTCTGGACGTCCGACTTCAAACCGGATTTATAAATCGGAGATACATAAAACTCAACTTCCGGAGACTGGGGAAAACACCCTCTGACAGCGACTTATCAAAGATTATCGACAATGGCAGCGAGAGGCAGTCTTTCAGCCGCACGTGGAACAGACTAGAGATGCCGTCTGGACTACTAACTTTATTACAATCTGATACACTGAATTAAAGAAATCAGCAAAAAGATCGCACGCGGAAGTGACGACACCATCATTGTTCAAGCCACTAGGTAGCGACGTAGCGAGTCAGTCTTTCTAATGGACTAAGTGTACGAGAAGAAACATTTCGAGTTAGACCTGAGTTTATCTTCAGTGTTCAGTGAACTGTACGTAGGGTGTGTGTTGTTTGTATTGAGGCTATTTAATGAACATCTATTCTAATGTTTAAAAGCAAAGAAATAAGTTATTTCAAATAATTAAAGACGCAGTTTATTTTCAACATATCAAACTTTCGTGGACGCGGCTACCTCTTCATACATCGTACGGGTCCATTTTTGATCTTTTTAGTTAAAAATAAACTTCCAATGTCTGTTGAGAGCTATATACATTAGGCATGGTGTATAATTTAATCTGTTCTATCGATTCGGTAACTCTCCATTGAAATCTTTTCGTAATAATAAATATTTATCGTACTCTGTATAGGAATATCGCATTGTTGACGAACAAATTTATCATACGATGTGTCTAGCATCAGTGTTCATATCATTTATAAGAAAGCAATTTCCGTCTTCTCTCTTTTTATTGTCATAAGATGAATAGACAAGACAAGTTGCGGGTGACATTACAGACAAAAAAAAATTATTTGTTTCGTTCATGTTTGATTTTATTCAAAATGAATGCTTGAGCAAAGAGATATCAAGATCATAAAAAGGAATAAAATCTGATTAGATTGATGTGAATTGATTGATTGATAAATTTATGGCAAACCGGCGAATCGGTAAATGGATACAGGACGATGAGTAGAGAGCGGAAAATCCTCTGTTCTGCTGATTTGTTGGTTTGCAACGTTACTGGGTGTTGAGACAAAATAAAAGCCTCTCGCGAACAAACATACCCCAGACTGGGAAAACAATTTTATTTCGCTATCAGCTTTCAGGGCACCATTTCTTAAATTAGAGCCCATGCAATTTCAAGGGCATAGCAAATGAAACTGATAAAACCAATGATCGTCACGAAATAGCAAACAGTTTGGCTATTACAAAGTGATGGAAGGTAAGTTGAAAACTCACCCCACTTCTGACAGAATCTTAGTTTATTAAATAGAAAATAGATGGAAAACAGAATGTACCAAGCAGGTTAAACACTTGATGAGTATACTTAGTGAAATTTTATTAGCATAAATTTCAAACATAATGATGATACTGGCGGCGGTGATGGTTTGAACTTTTCCGATTTAACCTACAACACAATACACGTTGATTCAATCAATTTTCCCTTTTGTGTTTATTATTCTCCCCTACCACTCCACACCATGATCCTTTCCTTTGTTTAATGCAAGCATAAGCTTTTACATAGACTTATATGGACCATGGTATATACAGTCATGGAAAATGGATACATAGGGTTGCCATTTTTTTTGCCAACACTTTAGAGGTCAGACTCTTTTTCTTCGTCTCGGATATTCTTTCAGTGAACATATCATCTTTTTATGAAGTTTCTGCCGATCTTATCGGCTAAACCGCAGTCCGACCCAACAGATTTTTAGACTCGAACGAAGTACATGGGTCTAATGCTTTCACACTTACATTTGCAGCACGTCGAATTCAAGTTTCTGAGTAGGGAGAAAGCTTCTGTGGATGATGAAAAATAATCAACAATAAGAAATCTCCGTCTGTTTGTCATCCCAATAACTGGAGTAAAACGAAAAAAATTTCGTCGATTCGAATTCACAAATTAGTGCTATTTTCGAGGTCTGGCTGAGGTTTTCACAACACATTTTCAGTATTATTGCTCGTATACAAAGTTGATGAAATTGATGACCACACCAATTCAAGGAAATAAAGTTTGTCAAGATCGAATCACGGGCTCGGTAGATAACGCCCAAAGCGTGAACGTGAGTCGAACTACTCGGCCGTACAGTGAAGGTAAAGTAGGAGTTTTTCGTCAATATCTAGAGTAAATTTCAACTGATTTTGGTGAATTCTTTCAGAGTCAAACTATACTTCGCACTGACCAGATCAGTGCATTGACTAGACTTCTGAAATTTGTGTAAGCAATATTTGCAAGGGATGAGCTTGAATGGAATTATTTAAAGATGCAGCATAGTTTTGAGATGTATGTCTTTTATGTACGACAAGCGTTATGTCCATGTCGAGAGGCCGTTCATAAATGACCTCACGCTATTATAAAGACTTTTCTTCCCCCCTCTCCCCTCGTCACACAAAAGTCAAAAGTAATCGAAATTTCTTGAAGCTCCATCTCTCCTAACGGCGTTATTTAATTTATGAATGACCCATTATGGTTTTTAGATGCGACAGCTCTTCGGATTGCAAATATCAAAGTCGTGGTGAGAGGTTGAATGTTTTAACCATCAAGAATTCTATCCGATAGACTTTAGGCTCAGTTCAGGGTTTTTCTTATTTTCACTCAATTTTGAGAAGTGCTACACTTGGAATGGAAACATTTGAACATTGACAAATTAGTTCCGAAAGAATTTCATCGAAATTTCTCGGAAATTTTGTTTTGCGATTTCTTCCTAACTTTCGAATGGAAATCTGGCAACCCTAGCATGTCTAGCTGGTATATATAAAGTGGTCGCTCTTCCTGATGCTATGGATTCACGTGTTATGAATGGTGAAATTTCAAAACAATTATTACCTGAACTAATCGTAGACACATAAAATAACCCCTTTTCAATAAAAGTGACACGATGTCAATATTGGAATTGGCATGCGAGAAGTTTATCAAAATCTTCATTGTATGTGACTGAGCATTTACAATACACTGGGTTCTGCTGAGTTCATTGAGATTTCAGAATTTACATGAATTGATTATGGTAAAATGACGGAAAGATGACTTGAAGTTATAGACACATGGCCACCTGATATAAAACGCAAATCCGTACTTTTGGTATTAAAACGGGTTGACTTCTCGCGCTAGCTGAATAGCCGAAGACTGCGTCTCTGGTCAGTAAGCTTTAGTCTGTTCATTCAATATTCGATGTCCTCGGAAAAGTTGTAATAAACGATCAGGGCATCTGAGAATCATTTTTTTGGTTGAATCATCCTAAGTCATTTCCATAAATTGACGGCGGACGGAACGAGTGAAAAATGGGAGAGAAAAAAAGTTTCATTAGAAAGACTTTCAGCAAAGCGAAATTTACCAATCAATCATTTCAGCTGACTTCGTCCGTTCCTGATTGATTTAGTGTATATGTAATTCTTTTGTCATTATTTTCTTGTTGGAATATAAATTCCCCACTTTTTTTGTGTGTGATTTATATACAATTCATTCAGATTCTGAAATTCTACATTCACATTGACTTTAACAATTTCGTGTAACACACAACCACAGCCACACCTCTTCCACACAAAATGAAAAAAGCATTGCAGGAAGAAAAAACGCCAGCAGAAACTTTCTTTCTTTCTACATATATTTCCCGAAAACATTTCCATGCCACGTCTGTGTAACAATACTGTAGCAATTTTAAAAGGGAAAATTTTTCGGAAAATGTAGAAAGGAAATTTTCTCTTTCCTGCGATCAAAACTTTAACTCTTTGATTTATAGTCACCTAGAAAAAAGTAGTGTAAATATTTTGATTGAGGTTTTATGCTCATTCACATCCGGTGAGCGAGCGAAACCTTTATATTGGAACACACACTATGGTTTGGGATGGGTGGGTAAAAGGGGCATTATCAAAATTCATGATATAAAATGTGACACGTAGGGTAGGTACGGTAGGTACCAAAACCCTGTTTTCATATTTATTAATTAATAAGTTCCATCACAATGGTATACATCTCTGGCAGTCTAGCACAAAGCAATGGGAACGAGTTTCATTTTGTTTTTTGTTGGCTACAATAATGTGAAGAAAAATTATCCGAAAATAAATCAAATAAGTTTGGTACACTGGTTCGAGTGTATTGCGTAATTAACGGAATCGATATCAGGATAAAAAGGACATAGCCTTACTAAATATTCCACATGTAAGCCTTTGATTCAGTGGAAACATGGTCGATGTCAAACTCATTAGATGAATGTAGAGCAGGCTCAAAAGATATTTGAACATATGTCTATAAAAACGTTGTGTATAAAACTTCATGAAAGCACTACGAAATTCAGGATAGGTCGAAGTGTAAGACAGTGTGTCACCATCTCACCGAAGTTATTCACATCAATTCTGGAGATTGTTTTCAAGAAATTATGCTGGAGTGAAATGCGGATCAACATAGATGGAGAACATCCGAGTAATCTCCGTTTTGCAAATCACATCATTCTTATGACAGCGGGTCCAAACCACGCTCAGATCATGTTAAAACAGTTAAACGATAAGTCAAGCAAAGGTAGTCTCAATATGAACTTATCGAAGACAAAAGCAATGCCAACCATTAAGGGGCCATTCAAATAGTGCGCACGCACCTGGATTCTGGTGGTATTGAACACTTGAACCTGATTTTTACTTGTTTCACTTCAACAAAAACATTCTCCAAAGCCTTGCAGTGTCAAAGAACGGTACTTCCAGTAACCTCGTAATCAAACTTTTGTTTTTTGACAGAAGCTAGCCGTCAACTTAGGTTGTAGCTTAAAAGATTTTCCTACTAAGCCTCTGAAGATCATTAATAAACTTTCTTCATGAAACTCTACAAATTGCAAAAATCCTCAAGCGTAGTATCACAATTTCCTAGATATTCAGACTCTCCATACACTAAAAAAAGCACCGAACAGGCACATTGCAAAGAGGATAGATGGACGCTTGTTCAAAACCATCATGAGCTTTAGACCACCTTACACAGAATCTAGAGGCAGACCACGAGAAAAATGGACGAAGTGAATAACAAAATTACTTAGAGAGAGGAATTTAAGAGAGAACTGGTAACAAGTAGCAATAAATCGTTCAAGATTCAAGAAAATTGGGTAGGACTACATTCAGCAGTGGATATAAACAGGTTGAGAAGAAAAGGAGCTAAATAAGACTGATGGAAAGTATGGACGGTGGATCTTATCAGTAAAATTAACTGTTTTTCAGTACATAGGAAATGGGAAATTCCAACAAGATTGACGTTTGCAGTTATAACTACTTACCTATTAAGTACTTATTCGAATCGGACCACCCATTCATAGAGGCGGTCAAAGGCAACTTTGTTTGTAAATTGCACATGGTTTTGATGGAAGTTGAGAGCTTAGAGTGTCCATGTTATCACGAAGTTAGATTCACGCCATATTTAAACCTCGGATTTGTGTGAATCCTTGAAAGATATTTTTAATCATCAAAAATGAGAACAATGCCTTGCCACATTTATCACCTAACTGATTGTGTCCAATTCACAAATCTCCATTCATTGTGAGCACATCTTTGAATGACTTTCTCAGTTTATGTTTTGCGCTTTTTAGACTTCAAGTCGTATAATATAATTTCCCAAGGCTAGCACTTTACTCTATATATTATGAATTGACTTCGGCAAAAATGTGTTCTACGGAGTTGTATACACTACAAGCAACAACAACAACAAAAAAAGTTCAACCGAAAGGCAAGATAGTATCCACATAACGAAAATAATAAAAAGTATTCTTTGTTGTACACAAAACAAAAATGGCATTAGTTTTAGGAAAAAGAAAAGAAAGAAAAAACCACCGGTGGTTCAGAAGCACACCATTTACATATACAAAAAAAATTCTTCTTTCTTTCGCCAAAATGAAATGAACGCAGACTTGAGAGCCGTTGGAAAATTTTCGGCGGAGTATGACCGACGTCGCTTCCGTCAAAATAGTCGGCTGGCGGCACCTAAAATAGTAATTTATGCTCCGCTCGTTTGATAGCCTCACATCTAGTGACAAAAAGTACCACTTCCGCAACGTGTTGCATACAACGTTTTCTGCAACCAGCTGCGAAAAGTGAAATTTTGAAATGCAACCATAACTCTCGCCATAACCACTCTATGAACGAAAGATGCTATGAACGATCACGTAGACTGGATTTATGTACCCTTTCGAAATCGGTTCACTGTGATTGTACATCTAAAAAGACGAATGGTTAGAGGTGTTGCTCGAAAGAATGCTCAGCTTTGGTGTCAGTGGTTTGAGGCTCGGTCGGGGCAGGATTTTTATTTACAGTTAATGCTTGAAAGGAATTGAAAAAAGTAGATATGAAAATCCATTTCATCATCAGTGACAAAAAGTAAGCACTTTTCGTAACTAGTGATGGAAAGTGACAGAATTAGTGATGAAATTACCCATCATAGCTCAAATGATATATGAAAAAGTTCACTTTTCGCAGCGCCGTTGCAGAAATTTAATTTTTGTTTCTTTGAATAGGTTCTGTTGAAAATTCTTTTCATCATTCATTGATTAGCGTCCTGAAGTGTCTAAATACATTAGTGACAGATAGTTATTTATGACATCGATTGGAAAGTGTTTTATTATTACATCGTGTGCGTAATAAAGCATTTTGAACTGTGATTCGTCTAAAAAACGCGGCTGTCTAACAAATTTTGAGTTGCACAAACTTCATTAATTGTTTTGAAGCGTATTGTTACAGTTAATCACAAATAGAAACTAACTCTCTCGCGTCATATCTTATTTACTACAAATTCCACATGTCATGTGGAACAAATGTGCTATAAGCACATCGCGTCGGCTACGATAGACAAATATTTTGAACTCTATGTAAAGGTGCATACATAAATCACGTTTTCTTCAACTTCACACACCTTGAGTTTCCTTCATTAAAATTGTCGTACGAAAAAAATCCACTGAGCTGATTCAATTTCTGAGCGAGCTACCTTTGTCATGTGTGTCTTGAATTGTATTTCAAGAGCCTTGGTTGGAATTTACGTGAAGGAACATGTAACGTTTTCAACGACATACCTATTTCGATGCAGCATTATGACGGATGAACAAGAACTTAGTTGATTGGAGACGACTTCTGCCCTTCCAATTTCTTTTAATGATAGTTCTCGGAACTCATTCGCTTTCATAAATAAAGCCAGGTCCAACTTTTGGAAAATCAAAAGGTTTAATTTTGTGAGACAAGTTTAGATCATCTGTAAGATACGATTAATTCCATTCGCCGAATGGGAACAAGAAATTCGTAGAATTATGAAAGAAAAAACATTGGAAATTTTAAATGATAAATTTATTGCGACAAATAAATTGGATATTTTTGAGTAATCAATGACGTTTATTTATTGAACTGGTATGTATATTCAACAATTAATTGACACAGAAAATGCGAATGAAATCCGCACGAGTCCGCAACACCAACAAATCAGAAAACATCTAAAACATAGCAACAGTATTCAATGTTATTTAATTGGGTCAACCCTGCCCTTTGTAACATAGAATTTAAAAAAAATAGAAAAACATCGTAGTCGACTCCTAGAACACTCGTTCCACGTGTCGTGTGGAATTTGTAGTAAATAAGATTGGCATGAGAAAGTCAGTTTCTACTTGTGATTAACTGTAAACTTCAAAGTCAATTTAAATAACATAATGAACTCTTTGTCTGAGTCAGTCGATCAACATTCGGCCACGCCAGTTTTCAGTCGGCAATATACCGATTAGGCGGTTAGCAACCGTTCTTGGCTGCCAACAAAGGGCTGCTCTCCAGTCTGAACAAAGGGTTGGTTGAAATGTTGTTGTGTGATCGTTTTGTTCTGTGCAGGGAAAGAAAGCGAAAAAAAAATTAATAAACAAAATTGGTTTCATAGAAAATGTGTTTTGTGAATACTTAAAATAAATTTATCACCACACACCATGTTTGCGCCATTACAGAAAGCAGACAAAACAAAAACACATTCGAACGGAGGTATTTTTGCAACACAGAAAAATATAAAATATTTGGTTTCACCGAAGCAAATATTTGTTTGAAAAGGAAAACTACGCTGCACCATCCACTACACTCCATCTAACACTTCAGCGCTGTTCCCACGTAACAACTTTGGAATAGAAAAACATTTATATTACAAAAACGTAACGTACATAATCAACACCACACTCAAGTTGGCTGAAGAAAAATTCAGTGAGAGAAACTTGAGTATTAATGCTTACTGAGCCTTCATACTGCGGCGTATGCAAGATTTCCAGTGCTGAGTTGCGACGCGAAATTTAAAATTTTTTCATCCTCACTAAATTTGCGCTGCAACACAAAGTTTCAGTTTATAGATAATGCAACTAGTCAAAACAAGAACTTGGGAGCAGTTAGATAGCATATTTTACATGCTGAGGCAGTTACCTCACCTCTTTAATAATCTTCTTTACTACAGTAATATTACTTTAGTGCAAAGAAAAGATAATTTGAAGGAACATGTGAATGACATATGGTTTCTACGGAAGAGAATGTGAGAGAAATCAACTATCATTCACAAGTTTTTTCTATCTCGCCGCAGAAGCACCCACTTATCATTTCTCTGATTTATTGTGTAGCCATCCTACGTTGTATTTCCATAGTATGCGATGCGATAGGTAAATGAAAAATACGTGTTACAATTTTCGATCAGCGTTGAGATAAAAAATTCAAAAATGGAGATAAAAAAGAGTTAAAA
>JANTFA010059338.1:0-14922 GCA_026413405.1 Phytosciara flavipes | reverse complement strand
GCACCAGACCTCGAAAATAGCACTACTTCGACCATAACTTTGGATCGGTTCTACCGATTTTGCTCATCTTCGAACTTAGCCTGGCCCATTAAGATTGTTTTCGTCAAGTTATCGTGATGAGAGACCGACAGACAGATATTTATAAATGCTGATTTGACAGCTAGGGGTGACCCCAGAAGGTTTGCCCTTACTCCAGGAGTCGAAATCAACGTGTTACAAACGTAAGAGTAAAGGCATGTGACCCTCGTACTTCGTACGGGTATAAAAACTTTCAATAAGGTTGTCGACATGCTATGACGGAAGATTTTATTTGTGTCATTTGATTAATAATACAACGTCGTGTTATATGCCAGAACTTTACAATGAATCATATGGCTGATGTGTTGTAGTGCAATGCATCAATTTCATTTCAAAACGAATTCATTTTCCGCACGGAACATCTTCAATCAGACAAAGATATGGGGCCATTCATAAATGACGTCACGCTTTTAGCTGGTAATAGTTCTAGAAAATGTGACGATCCTTACAGATTTGGGTCAGTTTTGTTTTCACCCTTTCTGCGTGACGGAGGAGGAAGGGTGGTCGCAAAGTATATAAAACAGCGTAACGACATTTATGAACGACCCCCTACACACTGAATATGTGAACATATATCTCTGATTTAGCATTTGATCTTCGCTGATTGAAACAAGACCTTGTCTTCATGTATCGGGCATATAAAGCTTAATCAATTTCCGGTTATAATTCGTACGCTCTACACACACAGATACACATTCCGATATTGAATCAGGACGACGGGGATTTCACGTGTGCTTCCCATTTCCACTGATCCAATTGCCCGTGCCTAATAAATGGAAAAAGGGATAAGTAATTGAAAACGATAATATTTTGTTACGATGTTAGAGAGCGTGTGTGGTGATGTAGAGCTTCATTGTGATTTTCGAATTATCTGTTTTGCGTTCGTTCATAAATTTCCGGTGGATGGTCTCCGGTCCGGTGGCTGACTCCATCCACACAATATAGTTTTCGTTCTGAATGAAATTTCGAATATTCTGGTATGTTAAACCTCCGCACACAATAAAGTTTTATATTCGACACCGTTTGCACCATATTAAGCCAGACTAATGGCCATACGAGAAAGTTGAACAGAAGCAAAAACACATGAGGGATGGATGTGTACGAGTAGTGCGAGTAGGTTAGATGTCTATATGTGGCGACATACATCTTAAAACTGCTCTGCAGCACTGCATCTTTAAATCATTTCATTTAAACTCATCCCTCGTTAAAATTGCTTACAGAAATTTCGAAAGTCCCGTACGAAGTCTAATTTGGTGAATTGAACTTTGAACTCTGCACTCTTTGAAAAAATCCACAAAAAACGGTTCAAATTTACTCGAAATATGGGCAAAACAAAATTAAAACCCCAATATGGCGGCTGGCGGCCATATTGTTAGGTCACTGTGAACAAACCCATTGTTTTACGGTCGTCATTACCTTCCAAACAAACCAAAATTCATGAGAATCTGATGAAATTTACTCGAGATATTGACAAAGAAAAACTCTACCTTCACTATTCACTGTACGGCCAAGTAGCTCGACTTAGACTCACTCTATGGGGATAAGCTCTAACTTCCGACAATTCGATTCTGACAAAATTATTTCTCCTACTAAGTTGATACACCAATTAAGGAAAGAAGTTTGTCAAAATCAGAAAATGGGCTTGCAAGTGAGAACCCATAGATTGAGTCTGAGTCGAGCTACTCGGCCGTACAGTGAAACTAGTAAATTCCAGTAAATTCCATCCGATTTTCATGAATATTTTCTGTTGGTAAGGTAGATGTGACCGTAAAACGGTAGAGCTGTTTTCGGTGACCTAAGAAAACGGTCACTAGTTTGGATTTTATTGTTTTTTGTCCACATTTTTGTGGTGGATTCGTTTCAAAGTTTAATTTGGAAATTAGACTTTGCACTGGACTTTCGAAATTCCTGTAAAAAGGTGTGAGTTCAAATGGAATGATTTAAAGATGCAGTGTTGTAGAGATGGATGCCCCCCTTATGTTTTGATTGCTGATGGTTTGGCATCTGGGAGTGACCACAGAAGGTTTTCCTTTACTTAGCACTCAGGGATTCTAATTCGACGTGTTACAAACGTAAATGTGAAAACATAAAACCCTCGTACGGGTTTGGAAATAAATTGTTGACGTCTCGTAGCGAGACCTCTCTCCTTCCCCACCCTTGTGATGTTTTTTATCAACATTGATGTCGATATCAAATGTAGTTTGTCGTTTCGGTGGTGTTCTCTTTTTGGAACCGAAACAAGGAGCCATGAATCTGTAGTAATATGAACCTTAAATGCACGGAAAGATATCGGTATTTGAACTGAACTCAATACAAGACCAGCTGCAATGACATTCTCTCCGTCGTCGCGACCTTCGAAAATTCTTCAACGAAGCGGGAGTATCAATTGAAACTTAATTAGCGTCGAGAAACTTGAAACTGTACGCTAATTAGCTTAGCTAAACATGTTTCCAATTATTATTTTAAATTGATGAGCAGAAAACTATTCCGCATCTTATGCCTGAGAAATATGTTCGGTTGATTTTGTATATGTCGTTGTTCTTCATTAAAATGGTATACGCGTGTACGTTAGGTGCTCCATGCCGTATTACGTCATTTCGATATAAACTCAAATCACCAAGCCCTTATCGGATGCATACTGGGTCGTCATCAATGAACGATAAGTTTTAAATTGATAACCACTTTGCCAACAAACTAATTTCAGAAGTCACTTTATACGGCACACATGAAAGTATCATTCCCTGATATCAATATTGCATACAAAATGAGTCATTTCGGTAGCACGCAGCGCGCGTGAAATGACAAAATATCGAACTGTAATACATATTGTGATCTATAATGTATGATATACCAATATGCAAGTTTAATGATATGTTGGTTGTAGAGACGGGGGGGGGGGGGCCACCACGTTCGTATATATAATTAACCAGATAATCATCGGTCATATTTTCACTGGTATAAATTTCCCGATAATTGTATACCTTCCGCATTTAAATGTCGCCACAAACTTTGTGTGCGCGATGAGGCTTTCGTTTCCATGTTTCATCGAGTTTTAGCTATCACAAATTGTAACTAGAGATCATCGTATGGCTTTTCCGTTAAACTTTTTATGCCGCTCATAAAACTTCAGTTGAGCTTTTTATCGCTGTCCTATTCCGAAAGCCATCAAATTTAACTGTGTGCTGTCTCAGAGCAGAGAAGACATTTTAATGTAGAAGCAGATATCGTTACCTTTATTCTGTGTCATTGGCGAGCAGAAATTGGCAAAATTTCAGTTTAGAGTACAAGCTTCCATTGAGTCGAATGTTGTGGGAATCGATAGAGGAAGGTCACCTGATGACTGAACATGAAAAATTGAAAAGCGGAAGCCCCTTCCTTAGGCGTCAGAAATCTTCAACTCCACTTTTCTTTAATGTGGTTAAATGTTTAATGTTTGTTGTTCTGTCATCAGAACTCCCCTCTATCAAAACAGCGCGAAAATTCAAAAAAGTGTCAAAAATTTAGATGGCTTTGGCATCAATGAACGTCAAAACCAGGTATGGTCTGTTCATACAAGCCGGATGACATAGCGATTTCGTATAAACAAACTCACCTCCCATGAGAGGTGAATTTGTTTGTATGAAATCGCTATATCTGCCGCTCCATACAAAGTTTGACATTCGACCATACCTGGTTTATACTTTCATTGCTTGACACCTCAGTGAGATTTTCACTCTATGCTTCCACATTTGACCTAATCCGAGCTTGTACCCTAAGCTGCAGTTCAGCACAGAAATTTTGTGGATAAATATTACCGTTCGTGATGCTCATTTTCATTTCCGAATTTCTTTGTAAAGCTTTTAAAAGCTTTAAATTGTTACTGTCAGACGATTGTTTTTACAACTCTTCTGGTGTGTCATCCACACAAATTTTCTTTTGCTAAAACCTTGTGAGAATGAGACAAAATTGAACATTCATTATGTTCAAATCAGCGCAATCACATTGCTATCGTGATGATGTACAACAATGCCAACGGTTACCACTTCTCACTTATTCCCCTTACAAAAACTTCCTCTCGGTGTATGTACATGCCCACGCTTTACAAACAAAATATAACTTTCGCTTAAGCATCACTCGAGAACCACTTCAAGTTGACTACATTAAGTGGTCGCTTGGAAAATAAAATTTACAGAAATACCTACCGTCCATAAAAATAGACTCTGGTTGTGTTAGCGATTACGATTCTATGTGAATGTCACCCAGGTGAATGAAAAGTGAAGTTAATTCTTGTCTTTGTCTTGTTGGATAATTTCTTTCAGAATGGATCGGTTGTAATGTTTGGCCGTGTAGCATCTTATCGATTTGTCGATTCACAATCGGATGGACGATTCAATTTGGCATTGTCACAGTCTCAATTGGATTCGGCTTGTCTGTACGAAAGGTGAGTGGGGTGTCTTGGAAATGTATTTCCTTCAAATTTTATTAGCCAAATGTCTAATTGTCGTAATGTTCTAATAAACGCTTTTAACTTATGGATTGCATGTAAAATTTGTATATCGATGACAGTATGTGATTTAGAAGCTCAATTTTGATTGGACCATTCGGATCAATCAGATCAACGGTTTTTGGATAAGAGAATGGGCTGACATCAGACCCAGACCGTTCGTTAATTTATTGATATGAAACTACATGAATGACGACACGCGTTTTCAGTGCTGTCATCGGATTAAAATCATCAATAATTTGAAACGTATGCACCCTTTTGAGTCCTACCTCTCCCAAATACACACCCTAAATGGAGGGGTAGGACACACCATTGACTCAAAAAATTGCATGCGTCTCGAGTTATTGGTGAATTTAATTTGATGACAGCACTGAAAAAGCGTGACGTCATTTATGTACGACCCCTTAGCAGTGTTTCACTTTGAGTGAAATTCGATGGACGATATTTGTACGGTACGATACAGTGTGACTCATGCTGGGTATTGTGGTCGAGTGAATTAGCACGATAATTCAAATTTTCAATATCTTTACAGTCACAACGACAGAAATGACGACAGGTACCCGCCGTACCGCGGAAGCAACGCCACCTGTTATCATTTCTCTAGTTGTGGCTCGAGTTGTGCTTCTATAGAAATTCATGTTGTCATCATCCAAATTAACTTTTTGCCTCCCTCCTTCCCTCGCATACATCCGATTTATGTTATACTCTTCGCTCACGCTTTTTTTTAAATTATTTTGAATCAAAATATTTCAAAACCAATTCACAAACCCAACATTTTAAAACAACAACCAAACTATAAAAACAAAACACCAAAAATGTATAGCCGAACCGCAACATCACCGTCATGGCACGAAGAGGATCGCTTTATTAGTCCGGCGCATAATAATAACAATAATCTGGCCACATCACAAATCCAAAAGCCAAATTATTTAGAATCTGATACCCGGTCGCTATCAATCGACGGAGCGGCCGATCACGGAAAATTCGGCTACACCACCAGCACGATTGCCTCAACCATCACCAACAATAATAACAATCAATTTGCACAATCTTCACTGGGCGGCCAACACCGTAATAACAATGAACCGACGACACAGTCCATTGACAGCAACAATAAGAATTCGATTGTCGACGACAAACAATCGGAATATGAGCACGATGCAAATACTGAGACCGAAACGAAGTCGGTCTCAAGCCAAAAGTCTGATGCATCCACTACTGCAAGGTATTTACACGATTTTTCTTTTATTTCAAAGTTTCTTTCGTCTTTCTTTGCTAAACCAAAAAATTTACATTTTAATCAATCAAAGCCAAATCGAAAAAATGTGTTTTGTGTTTTACGTGTTTTTTTCTGATAATAATTGCCGCTCATTCGTCATTTTGCTCTCACATTACACACACACACACAATTCCCCGCCCCCCTCCATATGTTTTTTATTTATTTATTTCTTAAATGTTTTTGTTCTTTGATGTTAGCTTTAGTTTTGTAATTTTATCAGCAGCAAAAATTCTATTTCAGCATTTTCACAGCGAATGTGTTAAAAGTTCATTGGAGTGTGTAAATTGTGTTACATTCTGAAAATATTTAATCCCATTGATAGAAATCTTTCTGAATGACCGGGTTTCGTGTGAAAAATGTTTTAGTTCGTTCATATACAACACACCGTGTTTGTTTTTTGGGTGCAGACATTTTCCAGCTTTATAGTTGTCCCCACACTCAATGACGGTACTTAAATCGAAAATGGGCCCCATTATTTCGATCCCAGATACTCACAGTCGATTAATTTTTGCCCGTAAAAAAGTCAACGAAGAAAAGGATAAAGTGTGTTCATCGAAAGACATACTAGGATTAGCCGTGTGACTTTCTGGTTGTCTGAAATTTTCGTCAGACAAACTGGTTTCGTATAGTAAATCCCCCGGTCACAAAACACGAACAGTGCCAGACCATAGTATAGAGATAATATGAAAGAGTTTTAGGTTTTAGTCATCAGACTTGAAACCCAACAGCTATTTATAACTGGCTGAAAATTGCGAAATTAATTTCGCGTTGAAGAGTTCGGCTGCGGTTTAATTGAATGCTTGGAGCGGTAAGATTTTGTTTGGCTTTTTATTGGGCAGGAAGTATACGCCTATGTCTCGTATGTCACCCAATGGCGGTTAGATAATAATTGGAAGTGCTCGTGTATTTTCACTGAACAGACGAGTTTGCTTTCGTTGTACAACTCAGTGATCTATACTTTAGCGTATTCTTGCCCGAGTAACATTCTTTCTATGAATTGAAATGAGACATTGACTGAAGTTCGACCTGAAACTGAACTACCTGCGTCCTGTTTTGACCTGGTCCTGATTCAATTAATTTTGACCTGAATTTATCTGGAACCTGAATATAGTGGTCAGGAAAGACCGAACGTGACACTTGAGACGTGGCTTGAAAGTTTTCATAAATTCAAGTTCAGATCAGGTTTGTCTTTAAGCAATTACCTGACCTGAATCTTCAAGTCGAGTCATTTTTTGATCGAGGTCGACTAAACTCCTAGCCTTGCAATTGACCAAATTCCGACCTTGCAGTGAGAATTGTCGAACGAAATTCGCTTCATGACCTCAGTGAAATGTCTGATTTTGGTCTATTGAGTCTTTGGTCAGAACTTATCCGGGATGCCTAAAAGAAAGTTAGGTGTCTGGGAAGGTGAACGAAAAATGTTTTTTGACGACACCAAAGAGACGTGAATTTCAGTAACAAGAGTAAACTCCATAATAGAATCGTCTGAGTGAAATTTTTTGGCTTTGACAAGGAAATTCACCGAAGGCTTTTGAGGTATCGCTCATCAGTACAGTACACGCGGATCCGATAGCTAACAACGCCAATGATTTGCGTTTTCTAGCCAAATGGATCAAATGTGATACTTTCTCTGTACACAAACAAAATCTGGCAATTAATCGAAAAGTCTTTAGCTAAATTCAACAAAAAAAAACGTTCGGCCAATTTTCAACGAACTACTCCTCGACAATAAAGCCGATAAAAATATTTGATTTTGATTTAAATTCTTAACAGAACCAGCAAAATGCAGCCAACCGAAATAACCGGTCAGGAGCCGATTCTACCAGCTGTCCTAGAATTTCCAGAAACTTATCAAGATGCATTCCTCTCACAAGTCATATCTGAACTTGATGTTAATGTACCTAATTTTAAATTAGCTCCCGTCTACACACTCTACTTGTGTGCCAGGTAAAAAAATGAAGAAAAGAAAATTCGTCGATTCCAACGGATGTCATTGACGGTTCCCTTTTTGTTATAATCAACAGATATCGAGCATCTACCCACTACCGTCCAGATTTACAACCAACTGAAAGAGCACACAAATTAACTATTTTCTTACACAATGTGGCCAACATAATTTATAGCATCGTACAGGAACAGTATCAAGATCCGAAAATCCTATCCTTCTGGATGGCAAACAGTTCGGAGTTTTTGCACTTCCTGAAATCGGATCGACACATATCAGCATTCAGTGTTCAAGCTCAAGAGATCCTGACCGAAACAGTACAAAATGCTTTCCGAAATCTTGTCAATTGCTTTCGGGCAGAATTGTCGCAAACATTGACGCAATTCCTGACCGAACATATCGATCATGATTCAGCGGCCGGACTGGTGTTGACTGTATTGGGATCGGTTATGGCATTGCTGAGACGTTGCCGGGTGAATGCGGCGCTGACCATTCAATTATTTTCGCAATTGTTTCACTACATCAATTGCATTTGCTTTAACAAGGTATGGTGGCGGAGAAGCCCATCACAATCAACTGGTTTCTAACTTTTTATCTACATTTCACTTCAGATCGTTACAAATCCTCACATGTGCATCGAACATTGGGGCAAAGTGATCAGTGAAAGATTACGCATCTTAGAAGTGTGGGCCCTGCGTCAAGGATTAGAGCTAGCCGCTGAATGTCATTTGTCAAAAATCAATCAGTGTGCAGACTTTTTAATGGTAAGCTGATGGTATTGATATACCGAGTACCAAGTTCGCATATTAAATGTTTGGAATGTTTTAACCAGGCATCCAAATCCAATGTGACTGAAGTGCAAAACTTAGCGTGCAGATGCTTCCGCCTGAATTCATTCCAAATGGCCGCTCTATTGTCTCAAGAGAAAATTCCGAAAAATCTCGTCGACACAGCTATTCGCATGGCCGAATCAGTTGCCGATGAATTGGCACGTGGTGATGGTCGAGAGGTATGATTGGATTGCTATATAGACTAACCACACAACTGTCATTAATTTCTTGTTGTTCCACGTCTGTTTCATCAGGTTACATTGGAAGAATCAACGGAATTGCCGTTAGCTTTACTGATACCAGAGGATGGTTTCAGTTGTGATGTTGTTCGTGGCATTCCACCGGGACTTGTTGATTTTGTTAGTCCATTACAAGGCGCTGGCATGTGTCGATTAGCAGCTCAACCAACCAGTATTGGATTGTGGACGGTGTATATGCATCAATATAATGTAAGCTTCGAGACACTGAGACACTCTGTTTGACGATTGGTAAAAAAAAATTTTGCTTTGCACTTTTCCAGCAACGATCAACTAGTGCCATGTCAAGCAAACATCCGCAACCGGAAATCCAACAAATTAAGTTGCACAAAAACTCCAATGGAATGGGACTGTCGATTGTGGCGGCCAAAGGTGCCGGCCAGGTAAGTTTAGAGTCACCGACAAACAATGGTCGGGAACTGAAATCTCAATTTTTTCTGTGTACCAGGAGCGTCTTGGAATTTACATTAAATCGGTGGTTCCTGGTGGAGCGGCTGATGCCGATGGCTATGTAAGTATAAAGACAACCGGAAACAGTTTTGTGGTTGGAATTTGTGTTTCTAATTTGCTGAAATTTTTGACGAACTTCAGCTACAAGCCGGTGATCAGCTACTCAAGGTCGACGGACAAAGTTTGATTGGAATAACTCAAGAGCGAGCCGCCGACTACCTAGTTCGTACCGGTCAAGTAGTGACTTTAGAAGTAGCAAAACAAGGAGCTATCTATCACGGATTAGCCACATTACTCCAGCAACCGAGTCCGGTTATTCAGAGAGGTAAGAAATTTTAGCACATCGAAGTGTCCATTTCCGCGTCCTATTTATCGCTAGAGTTTGTACTTTTGGCTAACAAATGGCTTTCATTAACCCCCCAAATTTCTTGCTGCTTTCTACTAAACAAAATTAAATTCGCTAAGACGAGGACAACAATAAACGGGCAATGCCATGCAATTCACGGACCTACATAACCTGTGATTCAGATTCCGATGAAAATTTGTATCGCACCAACTATCAGAACCGGTCACCATACGGCTCGGATAGCCGTCTGTGTGACAATTTGAATGTGGCCCGACGTCGACATTCGTCGTACTCGCATGAAGACATTCTGAATTTGAAATTCCAACAGCCGACCATCGATCCACGATACCGTGACTCGCGGCCTTTTGTGAGCAGTGCATCAAACATTTATGCGTACAATGCGCGACGTGAATTTTTTAGCCGTCGTCGTAGTTCGTCATCGTTGCACGAGGATATCATTCAACCGTTCCAACCGCTACAGAAATTCATTCGACCGGACGGTATATTGCGCAAGAGTAATGCAACACTGCATAGCAGCACCAATCTGTCGGACAAAAGTACATCGAAATGGGATCTGAATCCGTCGATATTCATTGAAGAGTATTCGGACGATAAGGAGCCGGAAGTGAAATCGAATTGCAGTTCGACGAATTTGTCCGGTGCGGAGGCGCATGAACCGTTGAATGAGGAAAGCGTTGCATCGCTGTTGGAATTCGAAGAAGAGATTCCATTCATCGACGATGAAAATGATAATTCGTCCGATCATTCGGAAATTTATATTCCTCAAATGGCTTTGAATAATCATTACGAGAACCAATGTAGAGGTTCGGATAGCAGGAAGCCGCTAGTTATAAGAAATCGAAAGACTGTGAGCTTTGATTTGATGGAATCAAAGGATGATGAGGACGACGACCACAACAACACAGCCGATGAATTAGCAAATAGAAAGCTTATGATGAACAAATCCAATACTTGGGATCACATAAACAATTTTAAGCACAGTAACACGGGGACCAAGAAACCGAATGAAACTATTTTTAAATATTGTACTTATAGTCGGCCGTCCGATGCGGATGGGCCGGGGAATTTAAGCTTTAAGCAACCAATGCAATTAGAACAGGAAAATTTTGATAAAATATTCGCTCATTTCGATGATGATGAGTATGACGAGCAAAATCATCAAAAGGATACAGTGGAAGTGGCAAAAGGAGCAGGAGGTGGAGGAGGAGGAGGAGGATTACCGACTACGGTAACCGGAAAAACATCTTCATCATCATCATTCATTGAAACAACTAACACCAAAGAAACGCCAAAAATGGCAAAACCAGTCGCATGGGTGCCAACCAATCTGTACGACAAATTGTCATTCGGCAACGGCAAAGTACAGGCCCTGCGCAACTACTTTGAAAGTATGTCCGAGAAAACGCCAAACGATTTCCTAACCAAAGAAGAACAATCTTCAACGATTGATCTGTTGCGTGAATGGAGTTCATTTGGTTCGAAGAGCGACAGCCTGAAACCAAAGTGTACGCTGTCCGTGTTCAATTTATCCGACATCGATAGCAATCAATGTCGTTTGTGTGTCAAACAGCAACACAAATGCTCGAACCTAGACCGTTGTCAGAGCGTGCCCGACATGAACAACTATCACTTGAGAGGCGACATGATCATACCGGAATTGAAGCAACCACCGGAAACTACCAAATATCGGAATTGTCGCACGTATGGGAAAAATTCACCCGAACTGATGACATCGAAGAGATACTATGACGATGCATACAAATATGTGCCGTGCAGCAGTCCGTATCATCGGTCGCGTTTTTTGACATTGCGCAAAATCAAGCACGATCAGAATCAGAAGAAAATACGATCGGCATCCGGTTCAACGGTTGAATTGAATGGATCGGATTCTGACGGCGGAATGGAACCGAGATGACAAAGTATATTTGGTGGATGTTGTTCTTTAGTTTTGTGTCTGTGTTCGGAAGAACTTTTTCTTTTTGATTTCTTTTTGACCACTTACACACACACACGTATTACTAACATGTTGATTTGTGCATGCCTTTCGTTGATTCGATTTCTTTTTCTGTTACACGATTTTATTTGAGAATTTTACACTTCTACAACATGATTGGGAACGACTTTTTCGGATATTTTTCATGCGTACGCGTTGTGATTAACCTTAATCTCTCTCCATGTGCGACGATTGGTCGAATAACCTTCCCAGTCAGAAGAGTTCAATACTTTCTCTCCCGTACTTTTCTCATTTGAACTGTCATTTGGTTGTTGTTTTCACAGATAGAATGACAAATGGATCTTAGCGACGTGAATCCCCTATTTTCTCCACTTAAATGCGGCGAGAATATGGCATTTTGTTGACGTTTCATCTGATGACAATTTGGGTGAGAATATTTCTATCTTCTCACCTGAACTGTCACTTTGTTTTTGTTTCGAAAAATGGGTGTACCAAATTGATTTATTCTGAAATGGAGATTCGCGTTAAACGTTGTAGTCAACTCGAAGTTCCAATTCCAGTCTCTTGTTGGAATTTACTATTTTCATCTCTTGGTTTCGCTATTTCGTTCCGAAACAAAGACGGCTAATCACAGCGCGCAAACATGAAGAACTTTGTGCTCACCTCGATAAGAGGAAATTGGAAATTCCAACTCGATCAATTCACAACCTTCGGCTTCGCAAACTTTGTTCTTGTTGGAATTTGCTTTCTCTCTTCCCTCGGGGTGTGCAAATAACACTTTCGTTCTTAATGGGGGGCACTTTCATGGCGAGAAAGTTCTACAAACCACTTCGTTTATTAGACTCGTGCGACGTATGCTTCACTCCGAACGTCTCCGTTCAATTTTTGTCTTTTACTCATCCTTGTGGCATGACTTCCTCGCAGAAACGGCGGACACATGGCGATATGATGTTCAAATCTACTTTTGTTTCATGTATTTCCTGCCATAATGAAAAAGGCCGTAGAACATTACTGTCGATAACAAGTGCAAATTTAGTCGTTTCAGTTAACATTGCTTTGTATGTGAATCGTGTCAATGATTTTTCGGAAGAAATTTGAAATGGTAAAAATGACAAAATGGCTTCAAATGAATCCGGTTTTATTGGCATCTTGAAATATAATTTCGGATTTTAAGCCAATCCGCTCTCATGATGAACGTTTCGTTACAAAAAAAATTCATCTCAAACGTTGACTATCGCCAAGACATGAACTTGTGCCCAATGTTCTACTTTCCCAATGCAGTACTTTGCACCTCTTGATGGGAGCATATGACAATTCCTAAGAATTTATCTTCTGTGACAATCGTATGCTCCCCATGTTTCTTCCTTCCAAGTGAATGTTCGCTTCACCGTTTACGACTAGCCTATGTGATTCTATTACGGATCGAGAATAACTCCTCGAAATGTCAGTCACTCGAATTTTTCTTTTTTTCTCTTTATTTCATAATTTCATTGTTGATGTGAAAATGAAACGAAAAAAAAGCAAACTAACCGAAACAAAATCTATTTTCTATTCGAACAGGTAATCGTCGTGTATCTGAACGAGATATGTCTCGAATTGGTGCCGATATGAAACCCCCCTTGCCAATGCATGCACACCAATTACCAAATAGCAAATCAACACCAGCACTACATCATGTCGGCAACCAAAGTATGTGTACGACGTCTAAATTCTCATAAGCTTTACTGATCGTTTCTCTATCTCTTCATTGTTTTTCCCCATAGGCATGGTTAGTAACAAATCTCGTAGCATTCACAATTTGACCGGAAATGTGGATCACAGTTTCTATCAAAATTTAAGTGCGTGTCGAGCTCAAAATCAAAGTCAACCGAATCTAGGAGATAGGTGAGTATCGACGGACGGGTTCGTTTAACTAAGAACGCATAACAATTTTGTCGTCATTTTGCAGATCGCAAATTGCAACTTCTCAGTCGACAATAAATTCACCCACAACTTCAACATTGACATCGATGAACCAAACAACTCTAAACCGTCCAACTTCAGCCTATTTCAGTAGCAATAATACGAGTAATTTCACAATGCCTTCACAACATCAACAACCAACACAGCAAAATACGATGCCTTATATGATTTCTTCGCAACAACAAACTCAGCAACAGGTATGGACCATCCTTTCGGGTCGTACATGTAACCAGGAACTCACTCTATCTCTATCTCTAGATTTCAAAAGTGGACGCTCTCCACCAACAACAACAACAACAAGATTTAGATCAACATCAGCCGCAGCAGCAGCAACAACAACAGCAAAACGGCCCCATTCTACCGGGCAATTTGTCCGGTCAAACGATGATGATGAATAGTCGCCAGAAGGCGAATTTCCATCGTGACAGTCAGTCGCGTATGAACCAAATAATGGCACCGTCTATGCCAAACATTGCCCATTCCAGTTTTGCATCCAACATATCTGCCAGTCAAAGTATGCAGAATGTGAACATGATCAATCCATACAATCCATTGGGCCATTCCAATTTGATGCAACAGCAAATCAATGTGGCCACATCGCATCCCCACATCTATCAACAAGATTTCCAACTGCAGTCGCATCTACTACAACAACAACAGCTGAACCAAGCCACATTGATGCGCGGCAAACTGAACGACATGAATGAAATGCTGAAAAGACGCAATCAACGTCAACAGGAAATGATGCCGATGCACTCGCTGGATGGCAATGAGCAGATTAGTCCGGTGAAGCAATTGCCACCGACGGCACCAAAGCCACAAAACCTTCGACAAACACAAATGTTCAAAGAGGAATTGTCGCCACCACTACCGCCAACTGCAACCCATCCGTTATTCACACCAACATCGAATAATGCTGGCCAAAATCCAGCTATGAATCCAAATGTGAACGCATTCGGTGCAGTTTCGCAACCCCAACCGCAGAAACAATTCCACGGATCGAATCCATGGGAACGGGAAGAACGTGAAAAGGAGCAACAAATTCGTCGGGAGCAAGTGCGTCAATGGCGCGATTTACAAATAAATGAATTGAATGGTCTACCGCACCGCACTCACAGCGAAGAAGAACAGCTGAAAGCTCTAGTCCTGGAACGTGATTTTGAACGACGTGCCCAGGAGACGGACGAACAGGATGATAACAATTCGTTCGGCAAAGATAATATCGTCGAAGTGGTTCGTCTGTCGCAGGGCGGTGGTGCTCATCTGCCAATCACAACTTCGCTCAACACAATGAAGCAGGCCGATATCAAGTCTATT
>JANTFA010059227.1:0-14923 GCA_026413405.1 Phytosciara flavipes | reverse complement strand
AATGGTTCTGCGAATCATTATTATTGGACCTTGCTAAAATGGTTACGAACAAATATTTTAAAACAAAAAAATGTTTATCCACAAAACTCAACACTTCCCCAAAATTAAACAATTTTTTGCGATGAATTTATAATTTCGACATTTCGAAATTACATTAGAAATAAACCGTAGTGCTAAGCAAATATTTACTCGTAAGCTTACTCCCAGAAAAGGTGTATAAAATAAAATACTTTTTTTTGTCAATATAAACCATATAAACTTAAGCGAATGCACATTTCCGCCTAACGTCAATTTATTCTGACTCTCTTTAGTTATGTGAAAATGTGTGAAAGCAATAATTTAGTTGGATCTTTAATTTAGTGCAGTGTAATAGTAAAAGTGTAGTAACGCGTTTCAAATTCAGGTAGTGATAACATATTTAATTACAAAATAATTTGCTTTTGACCGTTCAGTCGACAATTGGAAAGTGAAGAGTGAATGGGGTCGGTGTTTAATAGGAATTTTTTACGTGGGAAATAGTTCCACCGAATTGTTACAGATTATTTAAGGAGCTATTGGGGATTTTTTTAAGTACTTAAGAACTGTTCTTTCTAACTGCTTATGGACTTGCTGTAATGTGTTAAATATAAAGTGAAACAAATATTTCCTTTTCACGAAAATTTTAATTTGTCAAAATGAATGCCGACGAGTTTCGAGAATTTGGTCGTGCCGCTGTTGATTTTATAGCAGACTATCTAGAGAATATTCGTGACAGGTAAGAAGATCATTGCAAGTTTATGGTACATAGTAAATATTGTGGATTCTGTCAATGAAAATGTGCATATAGTCAAGATAGATAAATTTCCGACTAGGATAATTTCAATTTGACAAGTATGGCCTTTGACAGAAACTACAAAAATAAAAATAGCAATCTCCACACCGTTACGTAGTATATTTTACTAGTGATGACTCTCGGAAACTAGGTTTTATGTTGATAGGAAACGGGTGTCGGGCGTGCAGCGAGTAGTTTTCTACCAAGTTAAAACAATTCAAATTTTAATTCCTGCGTTAGGTGATTTTTTTTTGGAAAACTTAATTCCACATCCTCGAAACCGTTAGGTAACCTACATTTTTCTTGCTTTGCAATATTTTTCAAAATCAAAGAATCGTTAAATGAACATCATAACATTTTTTGGGGTCATTCAAGTAGTACGCATGCCCAAAAACTACGATATTTGACACCCCCGCCCCTCTTGCACGTTTCTGCACACTTTTCATAACCCCACCCATCCCCCTAAAAGTAAGCACTTTATTTTCATTTAAAAAAAAATTTAACTTTTTTAGAAAAGATACGCTTTTTATCTAGAGAACGATATTTGTTAATGTCGTAACCACGACATTTCAAACAAAGATTCTTTTTAGTCATTTTCTCGGATAAATGAGTATCCATTCATTTTATTACGACTTTCTAAGTCACAACGAATTTCTTCGACTTTCAAAGTTTTCAATTAACTTATGCCTTTCGACTTTATTGAAATCTCGCGAATATAGTTCAACATGTATTCGCACGATCAAAGGATCTGTTATTGAAATCAAGATTTTGGTTCTGGCTACATTCTAAGAAAAATTATCCACAAACTAAATCGAAGCGCACACCCCCGAGCTCTTGGACATAATATGCTAGACGATAGTAGTTTTCCAAAAAGTACCTACTTCGTTGTTGAATGTCAAAATCGAACAAGAACAATTGCAGTACATGACAGCTAGACCATCCAACATTAAATTATACAACATATCGGAGGTACAAAATGCATTACCTCAGCAACGTTTTAAAGCAAAAAAATCCCATCAAGAGTGCGTACTCTTTCGGCTAACTCCCCCTCCCTCTTGCACGTTTCTGCACGCTTTTACATACATCACCCTCCCCCCGAACTGAGTACGTACTACTTGAATGACCCGTACCTTACAGGACAAAGATTAATTATCAGTTTATGGATCGCTCATTCTAATTAATCAAAATTTAATCAGTTGATTAACCGTGAGAAGCCAACATAATTATTGCCGCTTATATCCATTTCTGAATATTGGCCTAACGTTTAGGGGTATTTAGTCATGAAACACCACGAGATCAAGTGGATTGATGAGTTTGGACCAAATGCTCAATGTTAATTCCGAACCACGCCGGTTAGTAAGCTCTTAGGATTTCTATTTGATCCTCTATCTTTACCTAAAGTTAGACTCAGCAGAAATATTGGACACAGAATTGACAACATAATTGACTAATATTCATTGATTGATCACATTTAGTAAATCTTTTGTTAACCAACAGTTCTATTTTCATTCATATGTTAATCTCTGGTTAACTTCAGAAAGTGAGCCACCCCGCAGTTCTGTGTTGCTCAAGAAAGTATCATGAGAAAATAAAGGTTTATTCTGAGCAGAATCCGCTTACCACTACCGAATAGGCACATGGGTCACAACTGTAAGAAAAAGGGTCAAAGATTTCTTCCATTTAAAAATAAAAATTTATTTATGGATTCGATAATCATCAGTAGTTTAATCTGAACTAGAGTCAGAGCTTGCGCTAGAGTTTGAACTACTAGCTGAATCTGTAGCATCGTCCGTTTCTGAGCTACTTTCTGAATCTGTTTCTGAATCTGCTTCGGAATCTGTTCCAGAATCTGTATTGCGATCGGTTCCAACATCGGTTTCTGAACCTCCTATTGAAAATAAAAATGAAGTTCAAATGTATGTGTTCCAGTTGTAACTGGAGCTACAATGACTGTTAGAACAGTTTTAATTACCTTCAGTGTTGTTCTGTCCAGGTAAAGCTCCAGTGGATTCCGTTTTCTCTTTGTCATTCGCTGTCAAAGATGAAACATATTACACTCAGTTGGAATAAACAGTGGCAGTGCCACATTGTGGCACTATTTTGTTTTTGAATAGATCGATCCTACACTTTTTAGACCCAAAAATTGAAAATGAAAGCTAAAATGTGTAGTTACGTAGAAAAAATTGATCCCGATCTTTACAACCGAATTTGGACTATAATTTTTCATTTCACTCAATTAAATGTGGACAAATTTGGCAATTCTGAGCTACTTCAAAGGGTTTTCCATTGCTTATAGATTCGAATTCGACGTGTTTCATACGCAGTAGCATACATTTTGTACTAAAAACATTTTTTTCCTACCTTGTATCGAAATATCGCGACATTGTCGCGTATTTCCGACGTCGTTTAGGAAAAACGTTGTTCCTAACTTATGCTAAAAGGCTTTTTTAGCGAATTCGATTCCATCCCTCGCCTCCGGCTCGTGCCGGAAACATCTCATTCGCTAAAAAAGCCATTTAGCATGCGTTAGGAAAATAACTATTTTAAACCGCTAATTCGCTAACGAAACCGAAGTACCCAATTTTAATCGCCAGCCCATTCAAACTGGCACCCAGGTCTAGTCATAACAAAATACTCAATTGTATCTTTGAACTTTCTTAGTGTTACCTGCATTCTTGTGCATAGAATTCACGTGCACCCGAAACGAGTTGAGTTGAAAATCGTATTTCCCTTCTCCAACTTTTCGATATTGTGGAGTGTACTTTTTCTGACAAATTGGACATTCAATTTCGGTATGATAGATTGTTTCTCCATTTTTCGTGCTGGCTGTGACGAATATCCACTTAGCTCGTTCTGTTTTCTCCATGCTCTGCATCAATGAAAAATCAAATTCTAAAATTTACAACTACAGATTCAGGTACAGACAAATGTAGAGGTATCTACTCTTCAGAAATGATTTATTATTTTATTCAATTTTGATATAGTTCCAAAATACCTCGAAGAAATCTGGTACATTTTTTTTAATCAGTTTATGGCTTTTTTCGGTTAATGTCTTATGAGCCTGTTTGACGAGTCCTTTAAGATTCTGAACGACAAGACAGAATTAAACCAACTCTTTCTCAAAAGCTTTCAGTAAAGTATTTTCACTCGTACCTTATCATTTTCTTTATCAGATGACTTCGCATTGCCTTCACGTTTCTTCTCTGAATGCTGTAGTAGACGTTTGTGTGTTAGTGTTATATTACTAAAGACTACATAAAGAGAAAGTGCTTAGCCGAAGACATACGAGTGTTCATTGCGTCGATGGATCGAAAATTATGCTAAGTTTTCTTCCGTTTAGCCTGTAGTGGAAATCGTAACACAAAAATATAGTAGCATAATCTTCAATCCTTTCAACGCAGCATTGTTCATGTGCTACTTTCTACTAAAAATGCATTTCAACTGGCAACCTTTTCTTTAAATTTTTTCCATTATCTTGATCTACGAGGCTAATTCTTTTTAGTGAATTTGCGTCACTCACATTCACTCCCGTGCATCTTCCTTGAAAACTTTTTTTTAGGCCACAACGACATTACTTTAGATGAATATGTAGTTGTATCATTGCTGTAGTGTGGAGAATTTACAGTAAAATTTAAATTGTCACGAAACATCAGAAAACGCCGCGTGACAAACGAAATCTTTCTTTAATTTTTTGTTATCACAAGTATGATTACTGCATATTCAGCGAAAGTTACGTCGATACGGTATACAAATAGTGTTTTCAAGGATTTGTACAGATCTACTGATGAATATTTTGAGTTGAGATACACAGAAGTGACACGAATTCACTCGAAAGAATTAGCCAAATGAAAATTGTCTCTGTGCTATTAAAATGTTACTCAGAGCAAAACTGAATTCAATTTGAATTTATAGAAGGAAAAATGAAACTATAGAAATCTTGGAAATAACAGAAAACGAGCATTTACGTGTTGGAACATTTTTGTTTCATGTGGCAGGCAATAAACCAAACTAAATCGGATGCTGCTATGTAATTTATCGAAGCGGAAACGATTTTATGACAAAAGAAAACTCACTCGTGTGCTTTTGAGTCATTTGCTTCGATAATATTGTTCTTCGACAAGTGTGGAGTTTATATATCCCAGCCTTAGTCGAAAGACAGTTATACCGAACAGTTCGTTGCTTCCATCATGGTTTCTTCATGTAATGAATTACTTCCGCAGCATCCAATGTAAACTCATATATTTCGATAAAAATGAATCGTCTACGTGCAAATAATAAACTACAAGAAAAATGCGTGCGCACTATTTGAATGGCTTTCACGTAGTTCGAAATGCGATGCCGCACTGGCAAAGCCTCGTGGTCTTCTTCAATGTTGTATGAACATTTTACATTACACGGCTTCTTCAAACTTTCCCCTTATACCGCCCGAAGGGCCCTTTTGGTAAACAGTCCTACACTGACGAAGTGTATTCGAGTCAATCAAGTAATTTTAACAAGGGATGAGTCAATGTACTATCTGCCGTACACTACTCGTACGGCTGGGTCCCACTTATGCTTCGTAAAAACTTTACGAGTTTTAAGAATTGACGTGAAACTTGAAATACAAGAATTTGACTTGAAAAAATGCTAATTTAACGAATGCGAAATAGAATGTCAATCGCATTACGTCTCATCAAAACAGAATAGTTTCACGAATTCACTCTGATGAAAGGTGGTAACATTTCGACTCAAAACTAATTATGAAACTCTAAAAATCGTAGAAACAGCAGGATTCTTCTCGTCATGGTCTCAGCTAATGTTCAGTTGGAAAATCTCTGAAGGCTTATCTAAATTCTGAACTATAAATTCTCATAAAGTTTTTGCTTGGATGAGATTGTTGTTCGACTTTCAACGGACTTCCATTAAAATAGATTTCCTTTTACCGTAGACTTGTCCTTGTTGGAATTTTTTGGATCAGCGCTTTCAGTTTTGTTCTTCAAATGCTGCAAAAACACGTAAGTGTGTCACTGTTATTAGGAATGACTCCATTAAAATATTTTCATGACATTTGTTACCTTCGGCTTCTTTTCGGCTGAAGTGCTCTGATTTGCTGGCTCGTCCAAACTACGCTTCTTTGAGTGCTGCAACAATAAGTCGTATGTTAGTATCTCCATTTAAATGAAACCATTCGATGTACATAAACAAGTTGTTACCTTCGGCTTCTTTCCTGATCGCTTTTCATTTGCTGCCTCTTCCAACACACGCTTTTTTGAGTGCTACAACAATAAGAACCCATGTAAATGGAATCATGTGATGTACATTTAAAAGTGGTTACCTTTTGCTTCTTTTCTGAACGCTTGCGATCGGAGAGCTCTTTCGATTTACGATCTTTCAAACGCTACAACAAATCATTGTGTGAATACAATTGAATACAATAATCAGTGCCGTTGGCTGGTTTTTACCAGGCTCAAACAATTATATTATGGAGATGATATCGTACAAGTCTTAAGAAAAATCATAAATTTTGGCAGTGGAAAGATAGAATGTAGAGTATGTGGAGTAGAATGTAGTGGTACGTTTACATTTATTCTGAATGTTTATAGTACCGGATCGAAAAAGCCCACCGGGAATCTCCCGAATTCACCATATGATGGTCAGTCCCGGCCTGAATGTTTAGAAGCTGAAGTCATACCGGTAAGGAAGAGCTACCAATCCTTAGACTCAATGAAATGATTTAAGTCGTCTGCTAGTTTGTCTCAAAATTTTGTGTTAATCGGAAAAATATACATCTCCACGCTTTTTGATGTGTTAGCAAATCGTAAATGTGAACGCTCACTCTCATGTTGTGTGAACATCGGTGCAAGGCTCGAGAGTATTAGGCGAACGATTCGGCCTCGTATCACAATTACCTATCTTGCACCTGGGGAAGCACTTAGCGGCTCCATATAAAATAACTATTATTTTAACTGTGATTCATTCAAAAGTAATGATATTTCGGAAAGGACGATGCAGCTCGAGTCGAACGTTCCCACGTACCAGAGCATTAGTTGGGGAGCGTGACTAACATTATTGAACAACGCATCATTTTTTCCTCAATCGTACGTTACGTTCGGAATTTTCAAGGGTTAGCCCGAGCTGAAAACTCTTGCCTCTAAGCAAAAACATAGTTTCCAAACAATAACGTAATGTACGAAACGTTGCGAAAGTGAGTTCAGTAACACATGCAAAATGCATGTACAACAATGTCCTGAAACCTGAAAACCTGAGGAAGAACTATGAGCAACAAATAAAAAAACGAAAAAGAAAAAAAAAAACCCAAAGACAGAGATCCTCATGCTTATAATTTTGAAAAACTTTTAGGGTTTTGGACATGCGTAGAAAACAAGGCTGATGTATCAGATTGGCGGCGATCTTTAACATTGAAAACAATGCGAAGAAGGGAATTATGTTGTGGTCACAACCATCATATTTCACTATGATATGTTAGCGACAGTAGCAGTTTTCGTACGCAGCAGGTACAATATAACATTTCCATAAATATTAGCGGGAATCGCTTGACTTTGATTATTTAACGGTCATTGACTAGAAAACTAGAAATGACGAGAACAAGAAATTAGAGACGAGAACATGTACCTTAATAATCGGTCGTAGCTTTATTCGGTCGACCAACCGTGGTAATAACTCCTTCAAATCGGCTCTCGACAATAGTTTCAAATGTTCTGTTTCGATGCCGTTTTCTGTAATGAGATGATTAGTTGAACACAACATCACATGTGAACAAACACAAATACCGGCAAAATCTTTTACTGCATGTTGGAGTCCGTTTTCAATTAATATTTCCTCCATGGCAGAAACGAAAACAATAATTTCATTTGACGAAAGAAAAATCATTGGCTGCTTATCTACAGAGCAAACACAAAAAAATACCACAGTACCGGCCACAGTTACGCCAAAGAGTTAGGATAAACGACTGGTGTATAGCTACATCTCATCATAAAGCTTCCTAATATTATTCAGCCGTGTATTGCAATCATTTACATCAACTCGGAGGTTTTGATTGATTGGGATCGCATCATTGACAATTATAATGCAAACTAAAATCAAATTACATCGAAGTAATGCATGTAGAGGTGTAGAGTGTGGTAACATCGATCGATAATGGTCTGTACCGGTGGTGCAATAAAAAACTTGAGTAAGACCCGTACGGATAGTTTGTGATATATAGCTCGTTGTTCATAGAAGGCATATGCCTCTAAGCAACTGCGAACAGTCTTCCGACCATTTCATTTAAACTCATCTCTTGCTCAAACTACTTTCGAGGCGACGATTCGAGACAAAAATTAATCAAATCGTTTTGCCTGCATTGAATGCGGTGCATTTACGACATAATATACAATGTCCTTTTCTTTGGCACGGTCTCAGAGTTTTGTCAGAAGTTAACGGTGTATGTCAAAATGTCGGGTAGTTCAAATTGAAGCTTCGTTTTAGGTTTCTATGGTTATCTCTGTCTATCTTACGGCAGATTGAACGTCTGTTTCTTTGTCAAAGTAATGCACAAGGACTTGCGTCACATTTTTCCTTTGAGGGTTTCTTTGCTGATAAAACAATCTTCGGAAAAAGCTTGGAAAGCTTTGCTGGTTGTCATTAGCTCTCAAACAAAGAACAATCAGCACATTCAATTCATAGAAATGCTTTCGAGAAATGGACTCTAACTTTTGATTCCGTAACTCGATTTTGACAAACTTTTTTTTTGAACTTTCCATTGACACCACATATTAATTTTGAACGAGCAACGCTCCCGTATATGCGAAAAACTAGTCTTTCACCGATTTTACCCATGGTCAAACCTTAACTCGCATTCGTGATGTCAAAGCTGGAGGACATTATTCGAAATATTCGCACTAAGGCGGCAGCAGAAAGCGTCTTTTGAAGAAAGAATCGAGGAACAGCTTTAAGTTTGACTGTGGCGGAATGTGAGAAGAAAATAATGAAATTCAAGCAACATGAAATTATTCAAAATGTCGATCTCAATTTGGAAGCGATTCGTCATCTTTCGACTGAAAAGAATACTGAAGATGGAGGAAGAAGTGACAATCTGAAACGAAGTTTCCTTCAGCGATATGTTAACCTGCGACGCTCGACAATAGATTATAAAGTTACGCAGCAGTGCGGATATGGTCCACTACCGTTCTTGCCAAACATTGAAACAATCACATTCTTAGGTATGGTACGCGTTTACATGCAACGTGTCGTCTTGACGAGAGTATGTGGATGTGTACAATCAAATGTATTGAAAAATAAATTAATGCTTTAAACTCTGAAAAGCAGTAGTTCCACTATTGATTTAAAATATATTTTGTATCGGCAGTTCCTAACCCGAATGATTTGACTCAGAGATTCATGTGACTCATTTTCCCTTTTCCATTTACCCTTTTCGACGATTTTCGTGTACTTTTCAGTCAATTTTTTTCAAAATTCATTTCAAAGAAACACTCGAAGTCTGAACTAATTCCATTCGATTGTTTCGATTCGGAAACTCAAATTAATTTTATTCGCTGTCCTATCCGAGAAATTGTCATTATCGAGGTCATTATGTATTTTTACCCCCTACGAAAATCGTTGTCCTCAGTATCGCTCAAGGAAATTTCTTACAATAAAACCAGTTGTTTAGCTCACCGATTTAAACCGTTCTCCAGTAGAGTGCATTCGCGTTGGCATCAACAGATTCCATGGTCGTTCTCAGTTTTTCACAAAAATCATGAGCCGCATCTGTGGGCAGCCTTGGTTTATGCCACCTGTAGAGAACCATTTCAACCAAAGAATCAATACGCTAGGAAAAATTATAAAACCGCTTATCTGAAATAACGCCTAATTCATCCTTAGGAGGACCGCAATTCATCCCTAGTATTGTCCAACCTCACAACAACAACAAAGGAAAGTTTCCATTTGTATAATATTAATCACAACAGTCGTTTCACTTTGGCCAACTTCAACACAACTAATCATTCAGTTAACGAGATTGTATCACACTTACAAACGAGAATTTAATATTGCAACGATCAGGACGCGGAAAAAAATTTTATCAACACTCAGCATGGCGACAATGCAATGCTTCCAATTTAGCTGACAACTCCATGTAATCGGAGTTATTGACACGTAGATTCCTTTTATTTTTTTGACAGCTGACAATGATTGGTGATTTAAATTGGTTAGACCTTTCTTAACAAGAAACAGAGTTAGTCCGTTAGCTGAGTTCAGATGGAGGTGTAGCTGTCAAAACAAAAAATCGTTTCGCACCGAATATTTTCATTCATATTGCATGTCATAGCATTACCAACACAGCATTCAAAACGATTGATTAGACAGCTACACCTCCATGGAAGAATTCAGCTGGCTACGTTTAACGTTCTTTGAAAGATCCATAGCGACGGATTGGTTTTAATCGAGTTCGACTCAGCCAGTTGTTACGACGGTGATTTTAATGTCTTCTTGTTATTTTACGATTAAAAAATAAATGTTTCAAGACGGACAGGCGGGAAGTATTTGAATTGTTATACCCGTTAGACCGGTTATTAGTAATCAAGCGAATCTAACGCTATCTGAGAGCGAATATTACTTGCGAACATTTGCTTGTAAGTTTCTGAATTACCGGATTAAACTTTTCCCTCTATTTAGTCGCAACGTTGACATAATAACGCTTGATGCAGTTGTTCTCAGCGTTTTACCTAATCTGTAGCACATTTTTTAGCACAAATAGTTAGAAAACGAAACGATCAAAAAGTACAGATTTGTTCAGAAAGTAATATTACCGGAGTAGAAAACAGTGGGATAGAGTGACAAAGTTGCTTCAAAATCAGCATGCAAAATATGGTATCAAACTTCCAAGCGTTTGTTTTGACATGTTGTGAACATGGATGAAGCAAAAACGAACTACAAGCTTTTCAACATAATTATCGAATGAATGAGGACTAAAATCACGGCGATGAAAACAAAAAATGGAGATATTTTTGTTCTTTTTTCATTGTTAGCAGAACTTTGGAGCCAAAGTTAATATTTTTTATTGCATACCGTAGCATACGAGAGGAGTTTCCCCTGACGAATTATTAACCTTGTTAAGTAGCACCGACGTTACTTAGTTGTGACAGTTCCCCTTGTCAGTCAGCTAAATCGGTTTTCTCTTTTTCTCTTATGCAATAAAGCATTGTATTCTCATATGAGGGGAGCAAGGCTGCACATCGTCGGAACTCACAAACAGTCTGAAAGTCCGAGCTCACAAATATTTCAAAGCGGGTAAAAAGAGATGGCTGCCATGAAATGAAGTCAAATCCCAAACATAATCGCAGCTAGTACGCACAGTCAACGTTTCTTCAGATATCTCCAAACATTTATTCATTGATTGGAAACCAAAAACAACTCCTCACACCTAAAAACATCCATCGAAAATTAAAAACTCTAGCCGAGAAACAAAAAGGCATTAGCGCTCAGCACTTAGCAAACAATTGAAGCTAAAACAAAGCTGAATGAAAGCTACATGATACTGAAACGAAAGGTGTGGGAAAAAAAATTTTAAGGATAAAAAGCCAGAAATAGCTCAAACGAAAAAACTCAGGAAGGACGGGGCCCGAAACCTAGTCGATCAGCGGCTATGATTTTGACGAACGATTTTTGCTTTCTTCGAAAAGTTAGAAATGGTTCGAAAAGTGTTTGGAATGACCTCGTCATCTTCGTCATCTTCCAAATCGTCGAATTCTATGGGATCAATGCCTTCGATGAAAATTCTCTCTTTAAAATGCATCTGCAAGTTTTCCTTGCTTGTAACACGGCCCAAGAAAGTTTTCACACACAGTGTTTCTTCGAACTCCTCTGTAGCGTACAATATTTTCTCGTTCAATAATTTCATTGGCGTGTTTCTATTCTTGTTTGATTTGATAATTTGATAATCTGCTACTCTATCCAAATCGTCACTCTTGTCGTTTTCTAGGTAGAGTAACTTGTTGATGAGCCGCCATACCTGCGGATGCTTACCACCAACCAAAGAGTTTATTGTTTTATTAAGCGATTCCGCAAAATTGTTGGTCCGGTTTTCCAAGCCGTAAACGCTTATATTTGCAGAAGCCCACTGTCGTCGCCAATATTGTTCGAATCGGGCGAACATTTTGGACTTCTTGAAATATTTGGCAATGAAATCGAATCCCGGAACAACATATTCATTCGGGAGCAGTGCTAGAGCTGCGATCTGCTGCATAGCTTTTCCAAATTTATTTGTGTCCTTACTCAGACCGAACTTTCTGAATCGTTTCGTGACGGCTTGGACATAGTGGAAGAAACATCCATAAATTTCTGCCTCAGGAAACACCTGTAAAGTGTAGGAAAAATCGATCTTCAACTCGATAATACACTTCAAAGTCTTTTCTAATTTTAATATAGCTTAGATCAGTTATGTCATTGCATACATTTGAATTTGAATCAGCTTTTGAACCCAGCTGGTCTGATCCATACATACGTGTAACGTTGCAAATTTTTTTATATTTCAAACTAAGAAAGAACCCTCAAAAAGAGAAATGCAATGCAAGTCTTTGTGTCTGCAAAACATCTGACATCATTTTGGGCTCGAAACGGAAAATTCACCAAAAAAAATTGCGTTAAAAATTGCAGATGATTCAGTAACAAATGAAGGACTCTTACGAGTCAAAACTAAGTACTTTTACGAGCCTAACAATCTGTTCCGTGAAGGAACTCTTGAATCTTCGTTCAAAGCATACACTGTTTCGTCGTTTGTGGTTCCTATCAGCTACAAATCGTCAGTCAATGGTAAGTAGCTGCAAGGATTTTCTACAAATGTACCGTCGATACATTTAGTAGTCCGACACGTCGAGTGGATAATTTGAAGAAATACGGGATAGCTTTAGTACAAACTAGTCCGAAATGACCAACAAGATAGAGCAGTAAAAAGACGATGAGTTGATTGTTAGGCTCGTAAGAGTACTTAATTTTCACTCGTAAAAGTCCTTCATTTGTTACTGTGGGATTTGTCGCGTTCAGGCGCGATCAAAATAAAATCAGATGTTTTGAAAGTTATAGACACGAAGACTTTGACACATTTTTCTTCTTGAGGGTTTCTACTGATATCAGTTCTTTCACAAGTATTAATTCACTCGTACGAAGGGTGAACAAAATATTTCTAGAAATTTATCCATTGAATTTGAATTTGATCCGGTAACAATAAAAGACTCGATGGCAGTTGAAAACCTTTAGAATAATCACCTCGAATCCCAAATTTGAGTAACAGTCACAAACACCCTGAAGTTTCGAAAATACAAGAAACATCAAAAAAACTCGTTTAGTAGGAAAGTTGAATAGTTCTAGAAATAAGACTAAGACGTCGAATCCCAAATTGGTGGTATTTTATCATGTAGATCGTCAGTATGATGAGCTAAATAAAGCTTTTTCCCCCAGTAAAACCATACAAACACGGGATAAATTATTGTCACTTTGAACACCTCCTCAGTGACACACTCCACAATACCATAGTTGAACCTCTTTTCAACTACCCAACTCCTATAATCGCACAAAAGCGAAAAACACGAAAAATCGTCACTTTTTTAGTGTGAACTTAGTTGCTAGCGGTTTTAGAACTTCTCATTTCGTACCTTTTTTAACGCTTTCCTTGTTGCAGCCTCATAGTCGGTCATACATTTGATTGATCTGAACTTTGATGAAATCAAAGATTTCATTTCGTTGAAAACGTGTTCGTATGACACCGTGTCCTTCTTTTCCATCAAAATGTACGCCAGCGGATAACTGCGTTCCTTGATTATCACATTTATTATGTACAATTGACGGAATTTGATGTGGAATGGCAACACCTTCATAATGAAAAAGTTAAAATGAAGAAAGGCAGAAAGTTTGCTAATGAGAACCTTGAATGTTCCATCCATTAGAAGCTCCAAATATCGCTCCTTTCGTACTTCCTGCAAAGCAGTCTCCGAAACGAAAGTAACGTTATCACCAGTAGGTCCTCGCCAAACTCCGCGAAAGAAAAGGTTTCCTCGGAAGTCATGGGTGTATTTGTTTTCTGCAATGTAGATGTTTGTGAAAACCATACATAACGCATCTACTTGACGAGTACAAGACGTTATAAACTCACTTTGTAGAATTAGTAGACAAAAAAGTAGTAGCTGCTAACAGTTCGAAAGAGTTGACAATTTTTGTTGATAAAAAGGAGAGTATACCTTCAGTAACTTTTATCAACAAACAGTTGTAAACTAATTCTGAACGTAAGTGAACTGTTTCGAATTTCTACAGAATTCATAAAATCGGGAAAGTGGGGAAAGTTCTCGTACAAACATTGACTATACCTCGTTCATTTTCCAATATTGAATTTTTGGAATGTTTCCAAATCAAGTAAAGGTTGAGTTTTCTGTAGAATTCTTCCAATATCGGTTCGGTTTTCGAAATTCCGCCTCGTAGTATAGGACCTGCGTCACGGCGCTTACATTAGCGTATCTTCATGGTTACGCACATGATAGCGACACAAAAATTATTACAACATCAACACTATCGATATCTTGACCGGTTTTTTTCCCGGGAACCTAACCAAAAAAGCATTCCGGTAGTAAGGGAAGAGAAAACAAAAAAGTGTTTTTCAAGTGAATTCTAGTTCTAGATGAGTAGTTGTACGTCCCACTGTTTTCGAATACGGATATTAATGTGATCGTATTTTCTGAATGAAGGCTATTAGATGGAATAATTCAACCTCTGTAAGACTTCACTTCACTTTCACTTTCGAACGAACGAACTTTTTTGTTTCCTTGAATATTATAAATGAAAATGAAGTACGAAGTAAAGTATCGCGTCACGAATCACTCGAGGTGGAATCAAAATTTCAAGTATGGTCTCGGGAAGTGCGTCTTGATTCAATTTTGGAAAATCTGTAGAAAAATTTACTCAACGCTTGACTCTTGATTGAGAAACTTCATATTCTGATCTAGTATTAAATTCTTCGATACGCCAACAGATTCAACAGGAAAATCAATTTTTGCTTGAACGAAAAAGATTTCCTGATATATCAATATCTGATTCAACTTCCCATTTCTCGATATTGGAAAAAATTCTATAAAAAACTTTGGTGTT
>JANTFA010059116.1:0-14923 GCA_026413405.1 Phytosciara flavipes | reverse complement strand
GGACCTTTGTTCCCGGCATTTCTCGGACCACCATTGCATGTACATGATTCAGCGTCGTTTGTTCAATGCATCCACACTTCGAACGATAAAGGAACCATGGACAGATATTGTCCAGTTAACATAAATATGAGGAAATGTGGACGAAGTCAACCAGGATCCACTGCGCGACCATATCTCAGTCATGGATTGTGTCCGGTTTTTTACAACAATGCATTTGACGTTGATTTCAGCTTGGTACCATGGGATTTAGATTTAACACATCCTTTCCGTTGGGAGAGTATTTTGCATTGACGGGGAAAAATTCTCCGTATAATAATGTTGAAGGTGATCAATTGAGATTGAGACTACGATAACATCCAGCTTGTGCTTCTTTTTAATAAAAAATTCGAATTGTAACAATGAAGTAATCGAATCGAATCGAATAGGGCTTCACTAGGGCTAAAACTAAAAAGTCTTGTGTGTTGCAACATTCACTTTAATTAATCAAAAGACAAATTTTCATTCAAAAAATTGCGTTGCAACAAAAAGTCACGTGAACACAAATGACTGACTGCTATTAATAGCAATCCGGCTATCTTCGCTAAGTAGGCAATCTTGCGCTGAACAATACGGTTTGCAGAAGCAATGTACTTCGCCACAGTCAGCTGCATAATACGATTGACAAATTTCGTTATCTGGAAATAGTGTACCACAAACAGCGCAGGAAGGAGCGAAGCCGCATGTAAGGTAAGATGGATCCGAAGGTACTTCCTCGCACGTAGAGGATTGCGTTGATGACGGTGGTTCTAAAATTTGTTTTTGAAGAAACTTAAAACTTAGACCATTTTGGTATCAGTTCTAAACCTCTCATAATGAATATCAGAAGGACTCAGACTGTTTAGCCTGCGTGGAATACTCACCAGAAACCTTCGATAAATAAATAGCCAAAACAAGTGCGGTTATTATCACTGCTAACGCTGTACAGATGCAATAAATGAGAATTCGATTGCTTCGACAGAAGAAATTTCGGTCGCTTAACTCTGATTGATTCATAGCAGATCGATCAAGCGTTTTGCCAACGCTTAAATTTTGAGGCATCGTAGGTAGATTAAAATTGGTTCTATTACCGATCGTAACGTCTGCAGAATTTTCCACCGTAATGCTGTCGATGTTTGGACTGGAGGAAGTAATTTTCTCCACTATCTCATTTGGCAATCCGTAGATCTCTGATTTGAAGGATGGCGTCATTGATTTGGAAGCCATCAGAAAGGAAGGGTCACTGGAAAACAGTATTCACATTTATGAGAAAGGCAATGAAAATTAAAAGTTTCTAGTACTACCTCTCATGTCGCCAAAAAATGTTGATTTTCGGTTGTTATTTTGCTATGCGAATTTAAAGATTACTTTTCACGATGTCCACTTTAATAATCGCTCGATATGAATGTTGTGAATCATAAGCATTAGAGATAATCCATGCGTACGTTCATAGTACCTAACAATCGCTTTAGTGACGCAAGTTCACTTTTCACAATTGTATTCAGATCTACAAAAGTAAATGATTGACACAAAACTGATCTCTGGCATATCGAAGGAAGGTTTTAATTTCTAAGCTCTAAGAGATAAACATTTGAAAAGTAAATGTGTAGTTTGTTGATCCAAGGCGAGGCCGAAATCAATAATAATGACACGAACGTAACGTCTCATATTTGTACCGATTTTGTTGATATCACTTAAATTCGGCAATCTTCTGGTGTACAATTAGGTTCACAAAAGCATTGTAAGTCGCCACATTTATCGTCGTAATGAGAACTACAAATTTCCTTATGTGAAAACATTGCTTTGCATCTAGAACATGCAGTCGCAAATCCGCACCTATAGAATGTTGGATCCGAAGGTGATTCCTCGCAAGTTATGTTCTTTTCTAAAATGAAAAAAGGTCATTTGCGGAACTTGAGGCTAGAGTAGGTGAATTACCGAAAGGATTGACAAAATATCCGACCAATATCAGTAACGCTGCCAGCATGACCGTAATAGCTGAGATAGCCGAATACACCTTGCATGGATGATTCTTGTAGTAGTGCTGTGCTCTAGCTCTGCAGGTCAGTTCTCGTTCCGAAGATTTATTGCTATTCTTAGTCGTATCTACATTTGGCTCTCCGTAATTGACAACCAAGTGATTGATCTCTACCGGCGTATTGAAAACAATTTTATTTCCGAATGTAACGTCGGTTCCATTCTGTACGGTAATACTTCCGATGTTAACACTTGGTGCAGACACCGCAACATTTTCCCAACTGTTTGATGAATATTCATGGTTCGATGCAATGTAAAGTTCATTGTCACTAATGCTGTACGGTAACGAGGAACAATCAAAGTTGGTACTGGTCGTGGAAAACGAATCATCGTTGTCAAACGCATATTCTGTAAAACAATTACAAAATCTCTTTCTTCCATTGCATACAAGCGAAATGAATTTTTTACCTTCAACTAAACGATCCCCGTCAAACTTTCTTTTAGACACATCAGGTAATTTTGTAGCATCGAAGTTCATCTCACACGGCTGGAATTTGTTTTGGTTTTTGTGGTACGTTCATCTATACAAGTGATTGATAAACGTCTGGCAGATAGATAGTGGGATATCAATTTGATAACTAAAAAGAGAGGCGATAAATATTGCGATTGCACTTTGAACACTGCAGAGCTATCGTGACGCAAGTTGAATTACTTGGTGTGGCATTCGTGGTTTCTAGTCTTCAGATTCTTGAGATGTACAGGATTTTGGATTGTTAGAAGGAGTCTGAACATAAAATTGTGTTTTACAATCAACTAGCTAAATCGTTTCGCTCTGTATTCGTTAAATCTGGCACTTTTTTGTTGTAGTGTATTCGGTTGTGTTTGGTAAGAAATCTTTTACTTCGTTTGTCACAACAGATATTTTTTTATGCAAGCGAGTGCTACTAGTTCTAAATCTCCTATTTTCATCACAGTGTTCTTGTTACGAATCGCTAACAGATCTATAGCCTCTTTAACAAGTTAAATTAATGTCACAGTGTAGTAATACATTAGATCAGACAAAAACATCTTGAAAGAGGATAAAGTGACGCAAGTCCTTTACTTACAAAAGAAGTGATATCAGAATGAGTGACGCTTAAAGTTTCGATACGCAAAAATTTAACTTCGAAACTTATTGTTTACCTAAAAACAATTGCGCTTCAAAAAAAATCATCCACCCCTTAGAAAAAGTGCCCAGAATGATGCCGCAAACAAAAAAAAAAGATCGGGTCTTTTACCTGATGACCTGCTTTTGCATAGAAAATAGTTGACAGCGAAAAATAGATTATAAAACTCGGTATTAAAACTTTAATGGAAATAGAATGTTTTATGCAAAACAGGCATATGAAGTTCACTTTTTCGAACAATATGATGCCGAGTTGCACAAAATTCATGTGCCGGATCGCCCGATATACATCGAAAAGTAGAACCAATACAGATTCTGTCTGTCTTCACCTGGCTTTTTCTTGACGGAGGGCCAGTACGTTACTTCTGAGCCAATCCGTTCCAAATAGGAAATGAACGTGTTAGTACTGACAATTGATATAAAGTATGTTGGAATTAACAATTCAAACAATTAATGTGTATTCAGGTTGAATCTCAAAGCTGTGGCTGTACCAGGTAGTTATTTTAATATACCTTATTTACATCATTCCGAAAAAAATACGAAGGACAAAGATTGACATGTTTGTGTGTTCTTGTGACACGCAAAATGTGTGGCTTGTTATTCATACCTTCGGTTACAGTTGTATTGCCAGTTGTAATGGAGGATTTTTTTTTAAATCCACATCCGTATCGGACATATGTTTTCATGATCTTATGTTTGATTTGAAAAATCTTGGCCTATTGACGTCAAAACATAGTTCAAAATATTCTCTATCTGTATCCTTGTGGTAGTGACAGGACTTCGAACGGACAAGTAGCCGGTCCGGATGGAAATGATTGTTTTAAAAATCCGAAATCAAGTAGTTTCAGGTCATACTTAGTTTATGTCAGGTTAGACAATTTCTTCCATCTTCTGAAGAATCTTAGCCAAAAAAATTGAACTTCACTCCGCACAAACCGGCGTATCAATTGGAAAAACCACATGCAACACTGGTTTTAGTTCAGGGTTGCTTTGAATTTTAATGATGGACACGTGTGCATCAAAAAGAGGATGAAAGAGGGAAGCATTCGAAGGTGATTTTGAACGCGGAATCATTATACACTGTTTATACAAGCACTAACCGACCTAACCCAGGTGATTCATAAATCACAAGAAACAAACAACAAATCCGAAGAATAAGGCTGTAAAATAACTTGGTTATTGAAGCTTCAATTCTATGGGGCCGAGTCGTAGAATTTTTTGTCTTTAAATATTAAATTGAATGAATGTTGGATCCCGAACAGTAGTAAAATTTCACAGGCAATGTTTGGCACATTGCTTTTCTGAATTAAGAATGGACGAAAAAATGAGTACGGTTCGGAACAGATTCCGGAATCCGGATGACCCGAATTAAATCCGTTCCGAGAGTAACTGCAGAAGTAAAAAATGCCACACCCAACACTCCCAGGTTAAAGTGTTTATTCCTAAATCCACCAGAAGCCACAATTCAATTAGAAACAAAGCTAATGCAAAGCTTGGCTTCAACAATAAAGGTGAGATCTTGTGATTGGCATCAAATTTACTTTGAAGTTATTTTCAATTTATTTTACAACTACATATCATCGGTGTCAACGAGGTTGATTATGTTGAACGAAAAGGAGCATAAGGGAAAAAGGAATTTCCACGAAGAGAGTGACATTCTGCTATTACCACAAGGTCCACATGTAATGTGGAATGCGTGTGAAGTAACAGCGTTGCAACAACTGTCTGCCCAAAAAATAGTTTCCATTTTTCGAAAATTTGATCAGGGTTCAACACACACGTGTAGACTTACCGCGTAAAAAAATACGAAAAAGAGAACCAATTTTGTTATGCTAAGCCTGCTGAATTTATTTGATCAGATGGTTGAGAAAAATAAAAACAATGTTTTCCGGGTATTTTGATAACTTACGTATTTGGGAGACACATAAAAATATCTGTTCCAGTTGGAGCAAACAATTTCATGATCGAAATTCTAAACAATTTTCGGTATAAAAAGACCCAAAACTCTCGATTCATCATCAGTTTGGTTTGATAGATTAAACTAGAAATTCTACATTCAATAAAACAATGAAGATCTTTGCTGTCGTCGCACTTGCGCTCATCGCTGTAAGTCGTTTAACAGATTTATAACTTTATCAGAGACAATCTTTGAACTGTTTCATTTGGTATTTAGACTGCTAACGCTAATCCGCTCCTTGGCGGACTCCTTGGTGGACTTCTCGGAGGTGGAGCTAGTGGCACCAGTAGCTCTAGCACTACTGCATCTGCTAGTGGCGGTGGACTCCTTGATGGTGTTCTTGGCGGAAGCGGCGGTGGACTCCTTGGTGGTGTTCTTGGCGGAAACGACGGTGGACTCCTTGGTGGTGTTCTTGGAGGAAGCGGCGGTGGGCTTCTTGGTGGCGTTTTAAACACAGCTACAAATCTTGTTGGTGGTGTTGTTGGTGGTGTTGTTACAACAGTTAGTGGAGTAGTTCACACTGTTATTGGTGTTGTTGGTGGTCTTACTGTAGTAGCTGGTAATCTTGTTGCTGGAGTCGTTGGAGTCCTTAGTAAAGTACTCAGCGCTCTCCTCTTAGCATTTACTACAGTTTTTAATCAATTAGACATCACTGGAATCCTGAAGAGTCCTATTGAGATCTTGTCTGGTACTTTAGTAATAGTTACTAGCGCTACGTCCGTTCTTAGCAGTTTAACTGGTTCAGTTTCCGGTGGTACCTCCACCAACGTGTCAGGTTCCGGTAGCGCCACTACAAACGTGTCAGGTTCCAGTAGCAGCACAACCAATGCGTCAGGTTCCAGTAGCAGCACAACCAATGCGTCAGGTTCCAGTGGCAGCACCGGCCATAATTCGGTCGACTATGCTGCAAAATCCTCATCGCAACTACAAGACGTCATAACACTTGTTTTGAAGTTCAAAAATTTGTCCACTTTCAACTTTAAGGCAGCCATCCTGGGTATCACTGAATTAGTAGTTCAATTTACCGCTGTTTCTGGCGAAAAAATCATTGCAGCATGGGTTCAAGTTCTTCAACGAATACTCGTTCAGCATGAAGCTCTCATTCAAGCTGTTATTGCTCGAGATTTCCAATCAGCTACAAAGATCGCCACTCAAATCACCTACACACTTCTTGTCAGTGTAGATCTGTGTACCACCGTAGGCACGACTATTTTCAAAGGTATTACAGGTGCAACCGTGGCTGTAGCCGATCTTTTCAACGTAGCTAATTATGTCTTCTACAGTATTGTCAATGTGTTGTTGACGGCTATTCAAACCGTCATCGTTGCTTCTCAAGGAACCTTATATCAATATGCTCCGAATGCTGATAGTTCCGAACAAGGTGCAATAAAGTCCGCTCAGGCTGTCTTTGCAGACCTTATCCAAATAATTCAAGCTTTACTTCGACCAATCAATGCATTCGTCGAGAAAAATATTGTTTTCATCGGTAAAGGTACTAGCTTCGATGCGAATTTCTCTTCCTTCATCAATTCCGGAGTCGGTAGTCTCCTTGGTGATATTGCAAAGACTTATCTGCAAATCGCCGGTGCTCTTAGTTCCGTCATCGGGATCAACGTCACAGGTCTTGGACAATTTGTCGGATCCATATTCACAAACCTGGACATCTATGCTGAAATAGCAATTAAAATGCGATCTATCGTCAGTTCAGTTCTTAATAACGGCATTGGTCTTCTCGGCTTAATGGAAGCTAATGGATCAGTGAGTGTATCTGGTGGAACCGTCGTTCAATCCTACACTTACACCGGTTAATCGATAATTCTTCCAGGTTGGAGAGAAATCTTTGATTGATAATGTCCAATTTTTAGAATATTTTAGCATATGAAAAACGTGAAAATAAATTAATGAAAACCAAAAATACTGTCAGTTTCGATGTTTCATTTCTGTACTTCCACGTTAAGTTAGTCAGCCTCTGTCGGTTAACTGAGTTAAAGCCTGAAATAACATAATCGTCGGAGGAAAAGTGCACTATCTGCTTCGAGCGCTCCACAGGTTCTCTCCAGTCTCTTTAAAAAAAAATAAATCCACACATTATAGAACAGTTTCGATCAAATCACCGTGGATCAATCAACTAGCTAAACCGTTTCGCTCTGTATTCGTTAGATCTGGCACTTTATCGGTTGTGTTTGGTAAAAAAAATCTCTTACTTCGTTTGTTAGAACAGACATTTTTCTATGACAGCGAGTGCTGCTAGTTCTACTTTAATGAATTTTGATTGTCAGATGCCGAAAATAACTCTAGGTGTTGATCTCACATTTTCTGTTTTGTACACAGCAACAAGAGCGATAAATAGACAGGTAAATGCGAGACTGAAGTATTTTCTTAATATAACAACATACTAAAATCCAGACGTAAACTATAATATCCGCCGAATTCAAGCGGTTTAGAGAGTAGGCTCGAGCCGGCTTGAACTTTAACTTAAAATATAACACAAAGTTGGAGTTAAAAAAAACCAATTTAACAACAATTTGACGAAATCTTTAAACTTATTTTTCTGTAAAGTGAAGGATATGAGTACATGCAATACAAAATCGACAAAACGCAGTAATTCATGTAAAATACAATACTTTTATTGACGACGAAAAACTTTCTAGATATTTTTCTTAAAATTTGTATGAGCAGTCTTAACTTCCAGCCGAGCCGTTTTAAGCTGTATTTTTCAGCCGCCGAAAATCAGTCAGTTCAATTCTGTGACTAGTTTAATGTACTAATGTACATCCAACACGATCAGGCCTTTTACATTTCTTTGACTTTCTTTGACTCAAAACATCATAAATAGATAACTGAATAAACAGAGGACACACATGAAATAAGTTTAACTGTACTGTAATACAGAGTCTGTATTACAGACTCTGTATGCCTGGAAAATTCGCAGATGAAAGTATAGTGGACTTTTCTTAGTCTTAAGCCTTTGATAGTGTTACTAAAATTTCGTGCTAAGCTGGGCGGTACTTGCGGAAATCAGCACCTAATCATGTTTTCAGAAAGCAGGAAATACACTTAAAATTACTTAAATACAAAATATCCACTTACATAGTGATGAAAAGGAATCGCTTTTCGTAACTAGTGACAAAAGGTGAAACAATTGATGCATGAAAACGGTCCTTTGTCGCAACGCCGTTGCAGAAAGATACATTCCAACGATTACAATCAATTAAATTATGCTTTTTATTTCACATTTGATATCCACGCTATTAAGCATATTACATTACATTACGTAAATATTATGACATCATCGGTAAAGTGTGTGAAAAATACATTTTTCGAGCTGTTAAATCAAATCCCAAAAATTCAAAGAGAATTACACTTTTTCTGCGTATCGAAGTTGGAATTCCTCTCGAAACTTTTTGTGCAAACAGTACAGTACGATGATGCCGAAGATGTCGACCGCTCCCCAAAATATTCCGAAAGCAAGACATATTATCAAAAAAACAAAACTTGAGTGACTAAAAATCCAAGGCAATTGTAAAACTAGGGCTTCAACGAACAACCCAGCCATCATAGGTATGACGAAGACATGATTACGCTGGAAATACAGAAACAAACATTAATGTTACGATAGTGTATGATCTCATATTTTCAGTGGAGCAAGGATGATTCAAAACATTTGAGCGAAAAATGATGCAAAGTAATAAGTCTAATGAACACGAAAGAATATGTCATGGTTCAATTGTTTGATCGAATGTAATCGTAAAATACTGAACGAATTATCGAGAGGACAATAGGTGGCTCAAATTCCAATGAAGGCTCGTAATTTAATCTCTGAATGCAGAAAATGCAATTTGATTCATGGTGACGGCGAAGAGGATTGGTACTGTTCAAATTTTTAGTGACAGAAGTGACTCTTTTAAAGAATAGGCGTAGAGATGATGGGAATAGTAAGGTACGCGATCGATTAATTAAGAACTGTGACTGAATGGCTGTTGCGTATTCTCCTGAGTCTTTCAATTTAGAGGGTGTCACTGCTTTTGGGAGGGTGACTTGTAGTGTATGCTTACGGGCTGAGTATTCATATGGGTAAGCATACGCATGTAGATGCTGTTGTGTCTGGAGGCAGAGGTGCTCGTAGTGGTGAGTCAACTGTAGTGATAGAAGTATCTGGAATCTTGACAGTGAATTCGCGAAATCTTCGAACAGCTTATGTGGTTACGAGGAGTCAAGCAAACTTGGTCTCAACATGAACTTATCGAAGACCAAAGTAATGACAAACAGTAGCGAAGACTAAGTCATTAAAATTGGAGACACTGTAATCGATTGTGTCGACAAATACGTGTACATCGGCCATAAACTGAAATTCGGTCTAGACAACCAAACTGCAGAAGTCAAACGTAGAATTTGGCTTGGAGGGGCAGCGTTTGGGAAACTCAGACTTATTTTTAAAAGTAATATCAATCTGAAACGTAAAGTGTTTGACACATGTGTCCTTCCAGTGTTAATTTATGGAGCGGAAACGTTAACGTCAACAAAGGCATCTGAAAATAAATTCAGAGTGGCGCAAAGAGACATGGAACGAAGTATGGTTGGAATTACGCTTAGGAACAGAAAGACAAATCAGTGGCTTCAACAGAAAACCAAAGTCATCGATGTCATGGAAAGAGTAGCATCTCTGAAGTGAAGTTGGGCGGGACACATTGCAAGGAGGACAGATGGTCGTCGGACCGAAGCAATCATGGACTGGAGACCACTCTACACAAGTACTAGAAGCAGACCACCAGAGAGGTGTACGAACGGAATCATGAAATTCCTGAAAGGAAAGGACTTGGAAGAGAACTGGCAACAAATAGCAATGGATCGTTCAAGATGGAAGAAAATCGGGGAGGCAAAAAAGTGTATTGATGATATACTGAGAAATCTCATGTACTTGCATTAAGATATTGATTTTGCATAGGAAAAGGTCGAAAAATCTTGTAGATTTGTATTTAAGTATAAATGTTCAAATCATCGGGCACCTAGCACGTAACGGTTGCTTTCAAACTTGTCGAAGTTTTCAAAAGAAAATATTCGAAAAATCTTACGGTTTCGATTCCTTTGATGCTCAATACAGAAATGCATAAGATTCCTATGGCGAATATCAGCATCACGAAGTGCACAAAAACGCCAACTGAAATGAAACAGTCAATGGTTGTGGGAATAGAAAAATGACTAGTCCTTTACTTGCACTATGATAAGGTAGCAAGTCAAAAAGGCTAAATGATACAATGAAGAGAGCAAGTACCATTTTTACAGCGCTCTTACTGGCAATCATAATACCTGGAAGATGTTGTTGAATTGATGTTAACAATAATTGCATAATCTTATCTGTCTCAACACACTTTGAAGATAACAAATACATAATTGATCAAGTAAAAGATTCTAATAGGATGCATTTAAATTATACTTACCAGCGGTTTCGATAGTGAAAAAACCCATTCCAAAATGTTAAATTGTATTTCCTAACGTGTCTAAAATGATATAAAAATTCAAAAGTCAAAGCAGAGATTCTGACAAAGCTAGATAAGTCTAGACGTAAGTGAGGCACATCAAATATTTCTCTCTGATGCACTGCTATAATTCAAAGATCACGTGAAACGAAAGATTTAACAAAAGTAAAGTAAAGGTTATCGTAAACTGTAAATGATCTACGTTGTATACAGCGTGATGGTTGTATGACGACTGATCCGTCGTTTCGACGGATAGTGGCGTAATAATGTGAGTGACAATTATTGGGTTGTATTATTATTGTGTATGATAGAGAATCTGCATAACAATTTATTGCGTGTTAAATGAGAGCACTTTCTGATCAATTAAATTCAAGGGTCACATGTCAATTTTCAGAATTTTTCCGAAGGCCATATCTTTCGACAGATATCATCAAATTTTCCGACCCCGGTAGTCCTCTACCCTAACTTTCCAATCTGAAATTGAAAGTAAATGAGAGTAGATACAGATGAGAATGATGATCGAAAGAACCATAAAATACAAAAACAAACGTGCTCTTCTCACTCGCTGTAGGCTGTACGTTGGAGATTCTGGAAAATAATATTGAAAAGTAAAAAGAAAATTTTAGAAAATCTCTGGAAACTTGTTTCTAAAAGGTGGACAATGTGAATTGAAGGGCGAATCCAGCAAAGAGGAATTAAAAAGAATTAGAAATTAATTTGTCACCATTTTGGCCAGTGGATGTGACACAAGATTGAAAAAACGCCGTCTTTCGTGTCTTGAAAATATCTCACCCGACACACAAAGTAGGTCGGACCAATATGATGCCGGTTTCGGAAAATTGGGATCAAACATTATACGGCGGATAATCCGAATTTCAAAAGAATCACTCGTATTTATGTTGAAAGTGTCTTTCACTTGAGATCGCTTCGTTTTTTTTAATAGTTCTTTCGAATCTTGATTTTGAGTTTCTGTTCTTCATCGCCGCATCGATTACGTTTGAAACCAATAGATACTTATTAACAAACTTCATAAATATTGATTCACTTGACACATTCTCCGCCAACATCACACCAAATATATTCTGAATGCATTATACCCGAAAGTATGACCACAATGTAGGGCTAACTTATCATTTTTTTTGACTTACTGCTTTTTTTTCGCTCTCAGTTTATGTCGAACACCGGCCGATTTCAAATTGTACTCTCATTAGAAAAGAATCAAATCTCTAAACATCACCGATAATAATTTTGCAATCTATTTACATTCTAACGAAATCATCTCGTCTTTTTGCCCGAAATTATAACCTTGGGTGCATCAAAAAAAAGTTATTTTTATACGAATGAAGAAGATAACAAGAATAGACCGGCTGGTGAGGTCTTTTTTCTTCTTGTGAATTTGTTTAACATGTCCATACAAAAATCGAGCGTACAACATCTACGCACTTTATGAATAGCTCCTGAAACGTTGTCGAGTTATTTTAAACACATCTATAATATCAGTAACTCTGCCATCATGACCATAATAGCTGAGACAACCGAATACACATTCCATGAATGATTACTGTAGTAGTGTTGTGCTCTAGCTCTACAGCTCAATTCTCGTTCCGAAGAATTATTGCTATTCTTAGTCGTATCTACATTTTGTTGTCCGTAATTGACAACCAAGTGATTGATCTCTACCGGCGTATTGAAAACAATTTCATTTCCGAATGTGACGTCGTCGGTTCCATTTTGTACGGTAATACTTCCAATGTTAACACTTGGTGCAGACACCGCTACATTTTCCCAACTATTTGATGAATACTCATGATTGGATGCAATGTAATAGTTATTTACGTATCTGTTGTGAAACGGTTGTTTTTAGGCATTTTCGCGAGTTGTAGCCCGAACGTAGTGAGGGCGACTGGCGAAAATTACTAAAAACAACCGTCACAACAGGTACGTACACAACTTTTCATGCTAGTGTGCCGAAAATCCGAGAAAAAAAAAAGTTCCCTCATTTTCGGCACACTGGCATGAAAAGTTGGGAACGTCAGATTTTTCGAAATCGACGCTAAATCCAAACGCTAAAGGCATGGAGCGTAAATAAATAAATTTCAACTCGACGGATTTTGATCAAACAAAATGCCAGTGTGCTCTGCATGATCTCAGTACTACGGTAAAGAAATTGGTTTTAAGATCGGACTTGTATTTGCCGTGAAATAAGACTCTCAAAATGTCAGGTGGTATACACACGTGTTTCATTATACACACCTCACGTTTTGAAAGTCTTATTTCACGGCAAATATAAGTCCGATCTTTCGAAGTTTTCACGGAGCCACTCTTAATCTGAAAAAAATTTGTTTGAAAAATCTTACGGTTTCGATTCCCTTGATGCTCAATAAAGAAATGCATAAGATTCCTATGGCGAATAACAGGATCACAATGTGCAGAAAAATGTCCACTAAAATGAAACAGTCAGTAATGTTGTACGAATAGAAAAATTACTTGTCTTTTACTTGCAATAAGAAAACGTATCTGTGTAATTAAGTACGATACAAGCAGGAAGATTGCCAATAGCATTTTTACAGCGTTCTTGCTGGAAATCATAATACCTGGAAGATGTTGTTGATTTAACGTTTACAACAATGTTATCTGGCCAAGCACACTTTGAAGATAACCCGTTTACAAATACATAAAGCATAAAGCATCTAGTACTTCACTCGTGATGAAAAAAAACGTAAATTACTTACCAGCGGTTTCGATAGTAAAACAACCACATCTTTTCGGTAGAAAACCCATTTCGAAATGTCAAAATGTATTGCGCAACGTGACTAAAATGATATAAAAAATCAAAAGACAATATTTGAAGCCTCGAAGAAGAGAATCTAACGAAGCTAGATAAGTCTAGACTACATAAGTGTGACACTAAAGCAGCTCGAGACATGAGTGGTACCTTAAATAGAGTACTGAAATTGCGAGCTTAAAACTTGTACTGAAACTTGACAGTGTGTCATGCATACTACAAACACTGTAAAACACGCTGTCATACAAAATAGTATCCTATTTTACAACCGTTCACTTTTGAAACCATGCTTAGAGTGCGTTGGTGACGCATAAAATGTTTTTCCTAACTTGTATCGAAATATCGCTACTTCGTCGCGTGTTTCCGACTTCGTTTAGGAAAAACGTTGTTCCTAACTTATGCTAAAAGGCTTTTAGCATGCGTTAAGAAAATAAATATTCTCTTCTATGCACTGCTATAGAGAGAACACGTACAACTATTTTAGTCAACGAAAGATGTAACGAAACTAAAGTGAAAGTTATGCCAAAAAGTATAGTAATCTGTAAATGATTTAAGTGTTGTTTCCACTAAAAAAAGTGCTTCGTTTTCACTCCGTTTACATGACAGTTGTTGAATAAGACAATGGAGCTGTCACGTAAACGTAGGTAAAACGGAGTACTTTTGTGAGTGGAAATCAGGCCTTACGTTATCTGCAGAGAGATGCTGGTATGACAACTGACGCGACGCTTCCACGGATAGATGCGTCATATGTGAGTAACAATTATTGTATGTGTATGAGAGACAATCTGCACACCAATTTATTGAGCACTTTTTGACAAATTTAGGGTCACGGCACATGTCGATTTCCAGTTTTTTTCCACATGCCATATCTTTTGACAATTGTTCGATCCTAGTATCGACCAGTGCCGCATCTAGCTCACTCAGCGCCTTGGACCATTTTAAATAATCGCCTTCTGTATTACATATTTTTATTGGAGTTTGGAGTAGGGAATGCAATATCGTACCGTTTTTTTAAATGCCGGTATTCGATATTTATCATCTCAATATCGGTATCAATGACGATATTTTCGATATTGATGAGTTGAAATAAAACCATTAAATTCGTGAAAATAATTAGGCCTACTCCTTTCAGCATATATCGACGTTGATCAATGTAACTCTTCGCTAAACTGAAAAAACTAGTAGGGCAGTTTTTATAACTCCATTCTCTTGTTTCACTTAAATATTCTGGCATACTGTGGACTGTGCGTGAAGTCCGAGCTGGGGTCATTTGGATTTCGAAGTAAAGTGGTATAGTTTCGAATGGACTTTTCCACTTTAATAGGATCGGGCTCGGAAAGTGTTGTGAAACAATTTGGTGCATTTTGTGCCAAAAGTTGAAATGTATGAATCAAACACCTATAAACCTTTGTCGAAATATATACAATATTTGATGAAGCATTTAAAAATATCATAGTGAAGATGTGAGCCAGTTTTATATGCTCGCAATCAGCCATATTGCCAGTCAAATCTTACATTTTCGATTGAAAATTATGCTTTAAAATTTT